>JAYJLV010084466.1:0-40511 GCA_036873485.1 Torymus texanus | reverse complement strand
TCTCTCTCTCTCTCTCTCTCTCTCTCTCTCTCTCTCTCTCTCTCTCTCTCTCTCTCTCTCTCTCTCTTCCTTGCAAACAGTCGTCGTCGTCGTCGTCTTCCTCTCGATATTGGCTTTTTGTCGCGGTCTTTAATCGCGTCGCTTCGTCGGTAATCGAATTAGGTTGCAGCCACCGGGATTTGTGAAAAGGGCAGAGAGAGAGAGAGAGAACGAGTTCGTTTTTCAACCATCCACCCCCGCTTGCGTTCACGCTCTTTTGTCATGTCGCGGTATTCTCATGGAGATATTCCCTCTACTGGCATGAGGATGAGAGGTGTGGCTTTTTTCTGCCCTCCGCGTGACAATAGGAAGAGAGACGTTCTTTTCTCTCGTGAATCCCGTCGTTCCTCTTTCTTCGTAGGTGCTAAGTGATTGATGGCGATTTTTCGAGTGGAAACGGGATCGCGCGAAGATCGTTGAATTTTGATGACCTACCGGTGAAGGGAAAAGCAAGAATGAGAGGGAGATAGACAGATTGAATTATTTGTACGGATATTCGCTGGGATTTCACGACGACTTTTTGGTTCAGGATGATATACTTCTTTACGATTGGATGAACATTTTCTCGTCTAGAAATTGTAATGAATCAAAGTTATTACCACGAGATGTATTGGAGATTAGGAAAAATCTATTGCAACAAGAATTTTTAGTGACATTAATTATATTATTATCGTATGACCTTACTTTACGTTTTTCCATACAACTTTCGTCAATGCTCACCATTATAAGTGAAAGATATGATTAAGGTACGAGTTCCGAAACTCTAAAGTATCAAAGATTCTTATACTTCAAACCTCCCTTTAATATATTCAACCTATAAAGACCTTAATTATCTCAAACCTTTACGAACGATTTCAACCTGCCTCTTTTTCTCCTCACTGCAAACTATAATTTCCTCTTAAACCCTTCACAAAAAGTGCAACCGCGTCTACACCGAATTTCTACATTACCACCAGTATCGCAACCCTTCAATCGGTTTTATGCTCATCTCCCATCTCCTGGCATTCGGATAATACCGACGAAAACTTACTTTTCCAATCCCGTGTGAGTCCACTGTAACCAAACCTACATTCTAAAAAGGAAGTTTCAGCATGCTGACGAAATTGCATCGACGCTCGCTTTTAAAATCCTCGATAAAGCAGCGATTCTGTAGCTACTCTTCATCGGTTCTTTGATCCACATCGGATTTATAAGTCCTAAAGCGAGCAACGAGAATTCGTGTATATATATGTGTGTTAGCTTTATTTAGCGATTTACGGGCCGATACCTTATCTTTACGAGTGTGCCCGCAGGGAAAGATTCGTCCTGGAAAATTAGTTCAATTCTTCTTTTTCTAAAGGTTATATCGTACAGATATTTTTACAGATTTGCAATTTTTAACGCCGCTCGCGTATGTGCGTGTCTTTTTTTTTATAGCAGGCGATTTGCTTTGCGATCTTTCAACTGGAAGGAAAGAGGGTTTCTTTTTTCTTTTGTATGGGGATCCGTTGACAGATGGGAGTAAGGGAGGAAGGAGTGGTGTTTTTTATGCGTATACGTGGCGCGCGTGGTTATTGCCGCGGTGGAGCCATGAGTTTGGATTAGAATTAGATACGGAGCCATTCGTTATTTCATATTTCAGTGGATTAGCTGTGTGTATATAAAGGTGAGATCGTGCGGTGCCTTCGGTTCGAATAAATCATAGATGCTGTATAGTTCAGTAGTCTCCTCGTATATACTTAGTTATTTATTTCAGGTAATTCTGGAATTCGAAGCTCTCGCCATGTTCAGATTTTTAAATTCAAAAATATTTTACGCTACTCGACAGTTATAACCAGCTTGACCTATTGACACGGTTCTAGGTTTTAAAAATCTCCTAACTAAACTAAACGAACCAAAGTCAAGCTCTTTTCGCACATTTCGCGACCACGTACGCACGTGTATCCTCCCACACTTTTCGTTACCCCCAACGTTTCACTCTAATTAACACACGGAAGACGCTTTCCTCTCGAGCGTAAGTACATTCCGCATTCAACTCGCATCCGCACGCCCCCTCGGGAAAAATCCATACGTTTCCGCTTGTTCTCTCTCTCTCTCTCTTCTCACAGCGGATTAAAAATGAACGCAAGGGGCTTTTTACCCATCGACGGATGATCCGAGGAGGGTAAGAGCTGCGCAGTTTTTAGGATGTTTCTCGTTGCGCAGCAGTTCATAGTGCTGCTCGAGTGCTTTTCTTCCGTGCGGAATTTCAAGTGCTAAAGGGAACGAGATCGTCGCGTAGGAAAAACGTAACGGCCGGAAGTTGCGTTGTTTCCTGGTATTGTTGTGGTAAGGGTAAGAAAAAAGGAAACTCGGATGAATTAATTGTATACTTTGAAGGTAATGGTTACTGTTACCATATAGGTTTGTTATAAAACTTACATTTCCATTAATAACGAGCAAACTCTTCGATCTTATTGTATCCCTTGTTACCTAGTCAATTCTGAAAACCGCACAATTCCTTTTATTACCTCGTCTAACAAATTAACCTACCGTTCTATACCTCCACTTTTAACCATTACACTGTCACTGAATAAACTATATATCTCACCGCGATAAAGAAAAATAGCGATACCCAATGACCGCGTCATCGTGGAGTCAGCGATACGTAACCTCATAGTCTCCATCCCTCCTCTTTCCCATATATATACTTCCGGTCTTCGATGATATTTATGAAAGTACCGTATATACATACACAGCTAGACGTGTATACATATACATACACGTATATACGCAATCGATGCCTCCGCGCGGGCGTATCTCAACGGCGCGTGCATTTCCCTAGGGTCCGGTAAACTTCGCCGTCGCGTTTCTCCCTCGGGCGCATATCCCTTCTGTATACCTGCTGTCTTCATCTCGCCAAGGCTTTTATATTTGCTGAGGTGAGAAAGAGAAGAGATAGTACTGTCGATGTGCGAGCGTGAAAGATTCGCTTTTTTTCGTTATTTTATAGATGATGGTTCGCGAAGTTTAGAGATGTTCAACTCTGATACATTGTCTGGTTGCGGATTTTTAGTTGCTGGGTGTTATAACTTCATTTAGTTTACATTAGTAAAATATTGTATACTATGTATCTGCGCTTAATCTTAAGGGAGTTCTATCCATTGACAACATTAATCTAAATAGCGACTGTGCGATTTACATTTGACTTGTGTAGTTGGAATGTCGGTTTGGCAACGTTACCGCACACGTAGGTTAGTCTGACTTTGGCGCGTTATAGTTTGTGTTTGTGTTTTATGTAACTCGTACAGATCGACTAGAAAAAAATGCATTTTGCCGCAACAACTGCACTTAAGAAAGATACGTATATCATCAAAAAGTATCCATTTGCAAGTTATAAAAATTTCAGATTGATCTGATCAATCATTACTTTTTATGATCTTAATTAAGGTATGCATTGTGGAATTTCTCATATAAGAAGCTGTGTTAAATAAAAGAAATTGTTTAATATCTTACCTCTCATGCCTTGTAACTTGCTAAAATTGTAACCAGAACTTTTTAACAATATTATCTTACTATGTACCAAATTTCATGAAGTTCAGATCAATTATATGCTAGAACTCCTTTAATACCACAAAAAGTGTGTTACGAGTTCTATTTTTCATTAAAAATATAAACATGATTTCTATAAGATTTTTCTCCAACAAAAGAACAAAATTTCATCAATCACATTTAACTATTCAAATATCAAAGAACGTATACATCAACCACTTCAGACATGTTATATTAAAATATGTAAATACACGTTGTTTAATACAAATATGTAAATTGAACTCTTCGTATTGATACCTTGCATTAAGATGTTATATTCAGATCTCGTAGAATAATAAAACCGACACTGCGTATACCACCGCCACGCAACACCGGAGCCATAAAAGAACAGCGGTAAATCGGAAATATCAGACGCAATAGAAAAGATTTATATTCGCATTGGAAAATTTACAGAAAACATACTCCGCCGCGACCACTTCGACAATCTCGTTGGATAACCCTTTTATCCCTGAAAAATCACGACATCAATCAATCCTGCAAATTACCCTAAAAATCGATGCACTACGCGCTGCCACATCTCCTCTTTCTCTCTCTCTCTTTCTCTCTCTCTCTCTCTCTCTCTCTCGTTCGCTTGGTAGTATAAGTACATCGAATCGAACGAGGGCCACGGGATAAAGGCTACGCTCGTATAAAAACAGCGATAAAAAACAAAACTCGACCCCCCGAAGAAACATTTTACGACTTCCCTCGTCTCTCTCTCTCTCTCTCTCTCTCTCTTTCTCTTCCCTATACCTTCAATCGCAGCTGCAGCTGCAGCGTCGGCGTCTAACGACGCGAGAAATCCGCGCGCGAGCGCTAGCAGTAAAAGTCGCGCGCCCTCGGCCATTAATCGTCATCGCCGGTGCACGAAGGATTCCTACCGATAGTTTTTTGCACCCACGCGCGCGTGTCCGGGATGTCCGTGGAGAAGGAAGAAAATTCGGACGAGGTTTTGTCCCCTGGGATTTGTAAGGTTTATTGATTGCAATGTAAATGGCTGTGGATGTGAGATTGGGATTTGGGAATTGAGAAGGGCATGAAATTTGCTTTGAATTATAATGTAGAATGCGAGAAATGATGGAACGTTATGTTCTGGTTATTGTGGTGTGACAAGTAGAGGACGAAATTATTTGAAAATATTCAAAGTCGTTGTTTTATGGAATATGAATAATAAATCGTTGGTTGCGTGCTAAGAAAAGTGACAACTCGATTATGCGTTGTGAAAGACGACATCACGTCGGTTACATTTTTTGTATTAATTTTTTAGTAATAACTGATGTAGAAATTTGAAAGTTTTTCATTTACTATTTATTTAAAACTAAAATTTTTCGTAATAGTAAACATATAAAATTTTTCAAACAAAGTATTTTACCTTAATTTTATTAATTATAATGCAATTTAAATATATAGTATGGATTCTAAATGAGTTGAAAAATTAATTTTTTAATTTTTTTATAACATTAAAACTCGAATCATGAAATAACTTATCTAAAAAGTTACTGAAAAAGAGAATTGTCAACTTTTTCCTCCCAGTCAACGAAACAACCTTCATATTCGAGTGTTAAAAATGTATTTGTAGCGAAATCAAGATATTAAGTTTACCCTCCCTCATTTTCATTATATGGCATATCTGTCAGAATATATATACAACATAATTCTACATATTTACAAACGACACGGAGATTTAATTTCACCACCCTTTTCGTTTCATCATGAACAAATTTATCTAAAACCTCATATATTAATTAACATTAGCTGCTCACAGCAATCCACTCAAGACAATCACTATAACAAATTCCACCTTCAGCAGCTTCAAATACAAAGCCTCTCACACATCACCACCTCCCACTTCATTATAAATAATTTCCAACTTTGCGGCCCTCCAAAGAGGCTCTCGCATTACGTACCTTCCACACACGTACACATAGCTCACCTTGAGCCTCTCGCTCATCCCGGATAATAACGCGCTCCCTCCGACAATCACTACACACACGTATATACATGTACACACTATCTACAACAAGCCTCTCTCTCTATCCGCACCCCCTCACGTATACTCGACCTTGACTCCAATCCTTGCACTTGAAAGCCGCGTGTAAACGTGGCCTTGAGATAAGACCGTAATCTCTCTCTCTCTACCCGCGTTCGGTCGATCGATCCTACCGCGTAGGTCGTTCCCCATTTCGCGGATGAATTCGTCACGGGAGTGAGAGAGAAATAGCTCGTCATTTTTCACGCGCGATAAGAAAAAGAGTTGCCGCATAACGTCGTAAAGAAGCCCGGCGGATGGTATTTACGAACGGAAGTGCGAGAGCGCCAAGTCGAGCCAAGTCGGAAGCTCACCGTTCTTGTCCGGTGTTCTTTTACCCCAAACAAGCGTGGCCGAGTTAGCGCGTCGTAAATCGGACGAATCGGACGACATTAATATTCCGTCGTTCTACCGTGGTTTATTCTTCATATTTTCTTTCACGCGCCAGCATTTTTCTCC
Source organism: Torymus texanus (assembly GCA_036873485.1). NCBI lineage: Eukaryota > Metazoa > Arthropoda > Insecta > Hymenoptera > Torymidae > Torymus > Torymus texanus. The sequence continues at coordinate 34,435 of JAYJLV010084466.1, read as the reverse complement.
TCGGGGGGGCTTTACCCCCACATGCGAGTGTGGAAAGTTGCGTTGTCTCGTGATTTGTGGGATAGCGATTAGTAAGACAGTGGTTGTTATTGTTGTTTTTTCTTTAAAGTTGGTAATGGTATGGTGTAACGTGATTATTAGGTCGTTAGTGTGGATGGTTTTGAAGAAGATGGATGCGAGAGATTCCAACGGCAACTTTTTCTAGAATCTTGTGTAATGACGTCCTATTTGTGCTCCCATATGTGGCTAAACAGTGACAAAGGTCGGTAGTGTGTTTGTAAACAAAGCACAGGTGTATTGATACAGTGGCTCTTGCATCAATCGGTGAAGATATCGACCTCAAATCCGACTTGACGAGATATTAGTCCCAGTCTTACCGACCGAGCCACTGCTAGACACCTCTGTAGAGTACCTCTAACAATGTTTTGAAAAAATGCTTCCGAAAGTTTCAATCTATCTTTCTTCTTTTTGAGTATTCAATATTTTTTAGTTGCTTATTTTTTAGACTTTTTTGGTCCTACATAAGTAAATATTTATTTACATAAATATTTTAGAATATTTAAGCTAGTTTTTCTACTTATTTCTTACTAATATCGAACGATTTCATCTGTTTTCAGGCCCCACGTCAACACCTCGTCGAGCATCCACCTCTGGCACCAATCGAGTCACAGGGCACACCAAACAGCCTAGGTCTGCGTTTCGAGCTAGACGAATTCCATTTTGCCAACAACCCTCATCTGACCATACGATGCACCGCCCTAGTTGGCTCACGACGCCTTGAGTCCACACGTCGCGTACAGCTGACACACGCCAACAAGCAGCGTTACAGTGCCAACGAGATTCGCAATGCTGCCACCACCGCAAACAGCGCCATCTACGGTGCAGTGCTGCTGCTTGTTCTCGCGAGGGCCTTAGTCACGTGACCTGCCTGCGCAAATACTGGGCCGCTTTTCCTCCTGCCGTAAAAATATCAGTCGTGCGAGGACGGTTAGGGTTATGGTACGTTCGCGTGGAGTGGGCGCGTTTGACGCGATGGGTAAATTTACAGAGAAAGGGGGTATAAATGGTTTGGTTCATCGTTGGAGAATCTATCTAAATACTATGCGCATACTACGCGCGAACGTACCTCGAGAAGTATGGTTTCGCGAGCCGAATGGTGATCGTTGTACATTTGAGTCCAGAGCGAGTGTGAGAGTCAGAAAGAGAAAGAAAGAGAGATAGAGCGAGCAAGAAAGTTATCATATACATATTAGCCTATACTGTTTTGAGGTTACGAGCTAACGTCAAATATTTGAGATATTCAATTCACACGTGATATTGCGAGAAAGGGATACAGAGAGTAAGAGAGACCCAATATCGAGGGGGCCGATTTGTATATTCAAGTCTGCTGTGTGCGCGCGAGTGTATAATTAATGAGGTTACACGCGACACGCGGTTACGTAGGTTAGGGGTACGTAGAGAGGGCGCCACAAGCGGGGCCTTCGAAGCGCATGAAAGTATGCACACATACACACACACGAGGACACACATGCACACACACACGCACCCACACAGACAGAAACACGGAGGAGGCTCGCGGTGATTCATTCGAAGCAAAGAGAATAGAATGAAAAGAACGAATAGGGACAATATAATGTATTGAAGAAAGTTAAATGTTCATATCTGATTGATGATGGTAATGTCTAAATGTGTAACGTTTAAACCCAATAAATTTAAAATAAAATAAAAATATTACTAACAATGCAGTTCTGCAATAATCCTTGCAAAATATACTGTTAGTATTAAAAAAAAAAAAAATTATATACTTGGTTTACAACGTTACACATTTTAACTTCACTTCTTTACAAGTTACTATTGATATCAAGATCCTAAAGGTTACAATGTCAATAAAAACTGACGAATAGACAATTTATTTGTTGTTTTCATTTTAGTCTTTCTGATTCGAGGGATTAGCATAAAAGCGTGAATGCGTAAATCTAAATGAGGTTTTACAAAGAATCCTCTTTGCTGTCCATCGTTAACTCGAAAAAAAAATACCTATATATTATAAATATATATAATTACCACGACGGGAGAACGCCATTTTTAAACGGTATATAAAAAGTAATACACATAATTTTTGTAAATAAATTTATTTGTAAAAATATTATTAGTTAGGACGAAGAGCGCAGAATTGGTAATTAGGACATTCCTGTTATGGATTAACGTGGACGTCGACGCGGTGGTATATAATATACCTGATGACGTCACCATTCGACGGAGAGGTTTGGCGTAAATATAACATTGTACAAAATATAAACTTGCAAAAACAAAAAAGAAACAAAAGAATATCATGTACTTCTATTTTATATATTTATTAAATTTTAATTTCTTACGCGCTTTGCAATTTTTATAACGATCTCACATACCAGGGCTACAACAAGCGTATATATATTTATGCGCACGCGAACATCATAGAAGCGTCCTCCTTTATAACTACACTTCTAATTACTAAAATGATTATACGTCCTTATTAAAAACTTCGAGGGTATCCGTAGGATGAGCCGATGAGAAAGGATCCAAGCTGCCCCTTAATAACAGCCTCCCGTACGCGTATAAACGGCGACGAACAAAAAAAAAAGAGAAACGAGGAAATCGATGGTCCCTCCCGAACGCGCATTAAATATAGAAAGTGTGTCATTTCGCTAATAGGGGGAGGCCAACCGGTTGCCGTGCTACTCCACCTCCAGCTTCGTCAAAGAAAAATCTAAAAAATGTTAAGAGCCCCGGAGAGGAGTCGTTATACGAAGAGCTTTTAACGCGAATAGGGGAAGGAGAGGAAGCTCGGCTCAATTTACGCTGCCGCTCGCTCGCTTGTTCGGAGGAGAAAACCTCGCGCGCGTTCCGGAGATATTGCCACGATGGGAGGAGGGATTTAAATTATAATTTAAAATATAAACGGAGAGTTGTTGCGCCCGTCTATTCCCCCACGTTCCACCTCTTTGAACGCTTGTTTGAACTTCGTTTCGAGAGACTATAACGATTTTTCGTCGTCACGGAGTAATCGAGTGTCACGTTCTCGCTGTTATAGGTCAATTTGACGAGTTGCTACGTAGCGAAGTATAATTTACGTTTTACCATGGCAATGAAAAATTTAATTTAATAATAATGTCAGGATTGTTGAAAAAATAAAAAAATAATTTTTTTATACGGAGAATTATACGCATTCGCGAATTGCATTTGCTTTCCAGCCACTTGCGCTCTAATGAAAATTATTTAACAGCTCGTGCTCACGTTTAATTAAATACAGTTATTTCAGTAAATTAACGTGCACAGCGCGAGCGCGTGATATTTTGTTTTTTAACTTTATATTATATTTATTTAACTGTGTATTTATTCGTAGCGCGCAATTTCCTGTGCATACATACAACGTTGCAGTTTATATCGAACGACTTTTATCAAACGTAAATGTTGGAACAAAAATTATATTAATTTAAAAGAAGGACCGTTTGCAAATAATACTCGAATAATTTACCTGGGCACAGTAAAAACCAAAAATAAGCTTCCAAAAAAAACGTTTGTACTTCAACGCTACATATATATTATACGTATTTCTTCCTCGTTACATCAATATACAAACCTCCCACGGTTATTCTTTTTATTTTTCAAGAGAGCATACTGTGCGCATCCACCCTCATTACTCGACTATGCTTGCTTGCGCGAGTACGCGAAAACGTTGGCCTTGGCGCGAAACGAAAAGGGACGGATTTCACGAGCCGCTTGCCTCTACTGCTGCTGACACCTTTGCTCTGACTCTCTGTATATGCAGACGTGCGCAAGGCGGAAACGGAAGCCCACGCCGGTGAGAGAAAACGTTCGTATGCGCATGCAAGTGGAGTTGCAGAAAAGAGGAAAATTTCATCTTTCGACTCGAGCGGCTGTAAAGACCGTGACGGATAGCCGAGCTGATTCGGAATGATTTTCCGGGTGTGTGTATAGTGTATATATAAGGGTGGAGTGAGAAAATGTTGGCTTTGCCGTGGAAAATATGAAGCAAAGGGTAAAACGACAACGAAGCGATTGTTTTTACTTTTTAATGGTGGTTTTTATACTGGCTGCACGTAAAATTTAATTATCTTGCGAATGCAACTGCAAGCGCAAGTATATATACATATAATTATTGTTGAGCAAAAGTATATTTTTGGCAACGAGCTTTCACGTACTCTTTACGTTCCATTCATTCCTCGTACTTATTGTAAATGAAATGATTTATGCCCTGACAATTCGATTAATCTTCACAATCTTGTATTACTAAGAACCGAACCGAGTAAAACGTACGTACAACCCGAATAAAAGCAGAAAAATCCGGTACGATATTCCCGGTGAAAAGCTTTCAAGACGCTCTCGCATGTATAATGCTGAACCTCGCGGAATTTCCACGACGACGACGACGACGACGTTAGTCGAAGGAAAAATAGAAGCAGGCCGGTAGTGCAGCACTTATAGCACGAGCGCTCGATTAATGGGGGAACTTAATACGCGACGCGATTGAAAGGGGCTGCAGTAGCACCGAGCTATACTTCCTCCTCCTGCTCTCGTGTTTACCCTCGGAAGTGACTGCATTAATTTTGTCGCCCGTGTGTTTTGTTCGTGTCTTCTAGTGTTTTTAAGCGTGTAGTTGAGAAAAGAAGGGAAATTGGTCGAGATGAGAATGGATTTTATATCGTTTAATTTTTTCGGAAAAATTCACAGAGTATATTTGGTCAGAATTATAGTATAGAAAAGTTTGCCTTAAGTGATGAATAAATTCAAAATAAACGTTGCGCCGTTGGTGTGATGGTTTCTTTTAAGGAACCATAAAACGCTTAATATCGCGTCGTTAAACTAACGATGAATAAATAATAAACGTACTACACTTGTGATTCTCCCTCTATTTTTCTTTTTTTTTTTTATTTACTTTCAACGTTGAAATTTTAGAAGCAAAAATCTTCTGTCAACACCATCGTTATTTCAATTGTCGCTTTATTAATTATGCAACGTGGCGAGAAAACCACGAAAGAGCGCAAAAGAGAAAAATATAGAACCACTTCCTTCTCTCGCGGAAACTTTCACCGATAAATTCCAAAACTTCGACGATCGTACGAAACGTCGCTTTATTTATCCCGCGTTCTCTCTCTCTCTCTCTCTCTCTCTCTCTCGCTTCCTCGCACGCCTCATTGTTCTCCTCGTCCGCTTCCCGCAGCGCCTTTTCCACGAAGTATTACTTTTATTGAAACTTCCATCCATTTTCAAGTTCCGCGTCGGTGTTCGCTCGCTTTATTGAGTGTCAATCATAAAGCAAAAAGTCTTTCTGATAAATGCAATGTCTTGAGGGGCCGGTTTACAGGCAATTGTTACCGATTGCATGAAATATATGTAGGTTTTGATCTATGAAAAATATCCTACAATGTGGATAATTTAGAATCAGTAAACTTTGCACTTTTTCTGTAATATTATGTAATACGCCATTGTACTGAAACGATTCAAATCGATATTGGAAAATCCCTAAACACGTATGGTATATATATATATTTGATCGGGATTTCGATTTAACTCGGTCAACATTTCGACAATGTTTACATTTAATTCTCGACCGTATTAAGGTACCAACTTCGTATATAAAATGATAAAGTATTATTTTATGATATAGTATGCATAGCGATACGATACATTTTACATTTCCACGGTCTGATAACAGTACGCGATTATATACCACGGTCGGTAACAAGCCTTAAAATTAAAAAAAAAGAAGAAGATACACTCAACGTCGTCCTAAAATAAACAACCTCATTTATATTCCACATGGAGGGAGGAGAGCATGAAGCTCTGCGCTCATTTTCACGGTCCAGAAAGCTCAGCTTCGCCAAAAAAAAAAGTAAAATAAAATAAAGTCAGCCAAAACATCGGTGATGGTGCAAGTCTCTATACTCGCCTTATATATATACCTATATAAAAATCGAAATTCAAGTGGCGTCGCGCTTCCCGAGGCGTGAACCTCTCGAGCCGATGGATATTTCAATTTTACGCCTGGCGCGCGATCGCGTTTCGCGAGTTCTTCAAATAATCGACGGAAATCCAATTTCCGGGAATCCGCGGTTGCGCTTTTCCTTCTCCCACTCTCTTTCTCTCCTCTTCCCTCTTCTCCACCTACATCGTCGCCGCGACGTGTGTACCTTTTGCTGCGGCTATATATATATGTATATATATATGTCATGAGGGCTTTTTCGTGAACGTGGTGGAAGGAATTGCCGGGTTTTACGAAACTCTCCCTCCTCCTATACACATGCCGGAATTTGTTTGCACTGTGCCGTGCTTGCGTCGCGAGCGTATATATAACGTTTTCAACTTGAACTGCGGTTTTTGAAGTTGGAATTGTTATCGGGAGTCTCGTTGTTTTAACGTCAACTGCAGTTTTGTGTGCTTTGGAGAATTGTAGATTTTTCAATGATGAATTCTAGAAGTGTTACGGTGGATTATGGGTTTCTGTGCAATCATAAAATGATGGGGCTGAGGTGATTTCCTTTTGATTTATACTTTTTAGAGCTTATAATATTCAAACTACGTTTTTGCATAGATATAGTGAGAGGTAAAACTTAATTAACTACTCGGTGTAATTATTTATCATAGTTTTAACATCAAAAGCTAAGTTTTAATAAAAGTTTTACGAGTAACGCAGCCTTAAAGCAGCCACAATTTCAGAGATCATTACTAAAGTTTATGTTAATTTTCCTGAATTTTAATAATACATTGTAATAATCATAATTTTAGGTATTTAAAATAACCCGCGCCACGATGCAGAAGGGAATTCGCCGGAAAAAACCACTGAACAAAGTTTTCCCCCCCGGCAGCGCAAAAATTTCATTACAATTAACTTTTAACCGCCTAATTATGTTAGCTCGATCCATCGCCAAATTTTCACACCACCGCTAGGAGGAAAGTTTCCAAAACTCGCGTGCGTATATGTATGACAAAAAGAATGTTAAAAGTACTTTTCCCTTCGTACCCCATGAATTTGAGGCTCAATTGAACTTTACGCTTTAAAAGGTACGCGTGGAATGCTTTAAATAAAGTTTTGGAAATTCGAAAAAATGATGAATATCTTTTATTTTCAAATCGACTGATAGTAAAATACAATTTGATTACTTGAGCCAACAATTTTTATGAAAACTTTATCGAATAAGTCTAATGTAAAAATTTTGGAGATTTTATTATACTTGCCTGTAGATTTTACGATGAAAATTAAAGTTTTTAGTGTTTTTCATTCAGTAAAACTGATTTTTACCACTGCCAAAGATATAAACAAGAGAGGAAATAAAATATTCCTTAGCAGATTTTTATTATATTTTACGTTCTCTAAGATGGCAAATTATTTCATGAACAGTGAAATCACGAGACACCAAAGCGTTACTTTTTATTCCAAAGAATTTAATATAATACGTACGTAAGTGCACATTATGTTCATTACTCTACGTGTAATAAATTAAGTAGATATAAAAAAGAAACCAATTCTAGTCAAGACACTTTTAACGAAGTTAAAGAGTAAGATCATAAAAGTAAAATACGCTAAAACTCTCCCGATCGAGTAAAACGATAACGGATAACGAGTTTAAACGCTATTCCAAGCGATAAAGTCAAAAAGAAGTGTAAATTATAAAATGGTAAAATATTAAAAAAGAGAGAAAAAAAAGAAAAAAAAAACTAAGATAACACGTTATAATTGCGATTATCCAAGTGTTGAAAAAAAAACAGATAAACGAGCGTAAAAACTTAAGGATAATGCAAAATATATTGTATACTCAGATTACGGCAGTTGTATTAAGGACATTACCGCACGATTATCTTTATTTTTTCCCGACAATAGTCGGGAACGCGCGCGCGTGAGTGTGTATATCGACGTTGTGTTGATTTGTGTGCACGACATTACGCCAAACAAGAAAAGAAATAAAATAAAATAAAATAAACAAAAACAAATCACCGCGAGAGAGAGAGAGAAGATTTCGGTTTAGCGATCGATCTTAGGTGGTGCGAGTAACAAGTTACATACACATCCACCCTATCGATCCTAATATATAGTGTAAAAAAAAAAAAATTGACCGAACGCTTTACCATACGACGCACGCGGCAACTTCTCCCTCTCCTTCTCAATAGAGAAAGAGAGCAGCTATGTACGTGATTCGTAATATTACTTTTATCTCTGTGATTGCGATCACGTGAATTGCCGCGGCGGATTTATCTCCGTGTGTGTGTACTCGAAGAAAAAAAAAACTATCGGAGTAATAAAATTATATGAATAAAATGTAAAAGCACTGGTTTCGTTTGCTCCTCTTTGTTATAAACCTTCCATTCTACTCTCTTCTATCCTCACTCCTATGCTCATTTTCTGCAGCAGCGTGCAATTTACACTAAGGTAAACGGATAATACTAGGTGGAAGTATTCAAGTTTCAAGTGAACGTGACACTCGCAGGTAAGACGGTTCAGAAACGTGTATATACATATATAGATATATATGGTAAGGGTTGTACCGCTGGTTTTGTTTTAGCGCAGATTTCTCAGCGTTGTACTCACTTAGCACATGCGGGAGGTAAGAGGAGGAGAAGGGTAGGTAATTGCGAGAAATTCTACGCACAGACAAGTGGGAATTATTGTGAGGAGGAAGCTGGAAATGAGTGTGAAAGAAATGTAGGCTAAGGCTGTGTGCTTGGACGAGGTATATAACAGCAGGGTAAACGCTTTCAAGCAAGTTGCAGTGCAATGGAATATACGATATTCATTTATGTTGTGTGCGGTGGTTTTCAATAATTGAGTACAATCGGTTAGCTTTTTTTTTATGTGAAGTGTAGGATGTCGTAAAATGAAGGAAAACATGATATAAAAATCGTTCAACTACATTTAATTGCATAAAAATATTCAACGTATTAAATATCTCCGATATTCATTTACGATCATTAAACGAGAAAATTCTGATGTATTTATTTGAACAAAATGAATAAATATTTGACTCGAATGCTCATTATTCATATTTTATTACACAGTGAAAATAATTCAATAACACATTAACTTTCATATGTAACTTTTAATTTATTCATCCCGTATACAGGCATATACAATATTTTCCACTACAACGAACGAAACCTGCAAATAACTGAAATGACATAAAAAAAAAAGAAAAAAAAATCTTTTTTACCTCGACTGAGTCACCTCAAAGACGACGCAATACTACACGTTCAATTCGAATATATACCGCACGCATACATACACGTACGTCTTACGGTCCACTCGGCATCTTCATAAAAGCCACAAAGCCTTTTTCCGTTTCTCGACGTCTCCCCTGGGGGCCTTCAATTTCGCACCGCCTTGGGGATCGGAGAAAAATGCTGGGGCGGATTAGGTGGAGAGACGGCAAAAGGGTTGCAAGCGAGATTTATACGCGCGTTAGAGAGAGAGAGAGAGAGGAAGTAGGGGATGTGCTAAGTGGGATACGCAAGGTTGGTTTGTTTTTGTTTTTTTTCGAGTTCAAGTGCGTTTCGGAAAGGGGTTAGTTGTTGAGGTATATATATTATAGTTGAAGTGAAGTGCTTTTGGTTGTTTGTTGTTTTGTTTTTGTTATTGTTGTAGCTTGAGAATGAAGCGCGGTTTGTTTGGGTTTTTGGTTAATGTGGTGGGGATAAGTGTTTGAATGAATGTTTCATATAGAAGGGAAGCTAATATAAGTTTATTTGTACAAGTTACGTACGGTGCACTGAATAATAGAGTTTTCCTTGTTGTAAGTACATTAAGTTATTCGTATTTTTGTTACTGAATACGTATAATAATATATTAGAAAGGAAAGTTGATTAAAAATATATTTTTTTTTCTTTTAAAAACGTTTTGTAATTTCAGTCAAGTATTTTTTATAAAATGAATTACAATTAACAATGTTCAATATTTATTGAACCAAGTATTTTTCCATACTTTTTAATAACATAATATATCTCAAAAGATGTAAAATTTTATTATTTTCGTTAACATTCACGAAACCTTTCCACGGAACATTTCACCACCTTCAAATCAAAGCGAAAAAAGGACGAGTCGGCGAACAGCCAGAAGAAATAACACACACATATACACACATTCAGAAAGAGAGAAAAAGCGAGTCGAAAGAATACAGAAATGGCTGTACAGCTGTGGGTGTGGAGGCGGAGTAGAACGAGGGCGTAAAATATTCTCCGAGCCGTATACCGGGGCGCTGCAACGATTCGTCGGCCGTAAAAAAGTTTATCCACGCGATAGCCGTGGAGAACGAAACGAGACGATCGGTGTAAAAGCCCGAACTCGAAACTCGATTCGGACCGGCAAACATTTGCGCCCGCCGTATTATTCGATTTGTGATATATATATACACACACACACACACACACAGAAGGCGCGTTCGACGATTGCAAAAGCTGCATGCGCGCGCGTTTGATTGGATAATGCGCGAGTGTGTAATAGGCGGTTTGGAACGCGATTGCTTCGGAATAGTACGGCAGTTTACGATATGTATAGGAGAGAAAAATTCACTACCGCGGGGGTTTTGAGAATCTTGTAGGTTCGAGTGGTGTGTGAATGGTTAGTGGTAGTATGTTTGTTTAATAAATTATTAGTCAGTGGTTTAGGAAAAAGTTGGGGTTGTATGAATTGAAAAATAAGTTGAATTAAGATTACGGTTAAAATGTTGTTTTCACTGGATGATAGAGAAGTTAAAGTTCCGCTGAAAAAGAAAAGAAGAGTCTCTTTTTTCAAGATAATGAGATTTGGCTTGTATTTGTTTTTAAAGAGGGATTCTTTTTTTTGAAACAATACTGATTAGGTATTTGAGAAACATTTAAATCATTCATTAGAAACTACATACTTCAAATAAGCTAAGTTAATGAAAATGTTTACGGGACTACTTTTTCGAAAAGTAGAAAGTACATTTCTTTTAAAGCGATCTTAAAACATCAGAGTATAATACCAATTCCACTTTATAAAGGGAAGCTTTTTCTATTCTTTCAAGCTCTTTTTTTATCGACAACGTTGAAAGCGAAGCAAACTCTTTCATTACAACTTAAATTAACTGTGTGAATAATAAAACTAGATATTTTTTCTTTTATATAACTTACCTGGTTGAAAAAATTTGTATCTTCTCGTGTTTATCTGTTTCTTCTTAAATATTTGTGAAAGAAAAAGATTTATTAATTAAAGAAAATTCTGGTTTCCTTTTTAAAAGTTTATTTTACTTAGAATTTAAGCGGTTATTACGATATTATTAATTTAATTAGTTTTTTTATTTCATTAAATTGATTGTTATTAATTAATGTATATTATTTTTTAACATTATTAAGCGCATTGCTTCAAGAATTATTAAACTGAACAAAGAGCAGGTGACAAATATAATTATGCATCTAATTTGGTGTCATCCCTTATAGAAATTTTAGCAATTAGTTATGGCGAATTGTTTGTTAACTGTTTGAAACCCGAAGAATAATTATTTATGCACATGAACATTCTTTAAAATATAAACATAGTTTTAAAAAGTTTCATTTACATTTTGATCGATGTTAATCTTAAGCAGAAATACCTCCATTCAATAATTAATATGCTAACCACAAAAGTTGATTCGCAAAAAAGCTCTATTCAATGAAACTATTTCTTCCACCTTTTCGAGTCCGAATTTTTCCTCGACACCTCTCTTCGTGTTATTAACGGCAGTGGGAGAGACAGAGAGAGAGAGAGAGAGAGAGAGAGAATCTTCAACCCCTCGAGTAGCACGCAGTGAATGCGCGGCACGCGAGTCATCCCGCGAAGACGCGCGCCTCGCCACCTCCCCTGAAATACCCGTTGATAATTAACGCGCTGCTGGTTAACGTTGTCGCGCGAATTAAAACGAGATTATTGTCAGTACGCGGGGTGTTAATTATGGCTGCTTGAAGCTTTAGTGACTTAATGTAGTCGAAGAAGAATGAAGAATAGTGGGAGTTTTTTCAAGGTTGAGATTGGCTTAGGAATGAGATCAAATTCTAATAGTCTAGTAGAAAATAAACCAACTTTGCCGGTTTTCATATATGATAGTATTAAAAAGCATCTGTAATATATAATATTTTTATATGTGTATAAATACTTATCCTTCGTTGAGGATAGTGATATAATTACGGTACGATGTTTTTAATTAAGAAATCGAGGCACAGTTCGCCAACCGTTGCAGATTAATATTTTATACCAGGGTAGTTACCTGAAAGATGATGAAGTGTATGATGCCACATAAATAAATAATTTATTATAAAAGAGCCAAATAATTTATAAAACATAAAAAATAATTGAATGGAAAATCTTGGAAATACAAATCTTTTGACCATTGAGCTTGTATGGATATTTTTGGAAAACGCGGTTCAAGCTGATTTCCTTTATATACAACATTTTATTTATAACTGAAAGGCTAATACCAGCTAAAATTTTTAATGCACTTTTTAAGTCATGAAAGGAATTTATGAAGAGAATACCGGATTTTCTTTTATGCTTTAAAAGCGGTCATTTGGCTGGCCACTGGCTTTGAGGTCACTAATTGCTGTAAAGGATAAGGTCTTTTAATTTTGTTCTAGATTTTTCAATTAATAGAATTCGCTTAATTAAAATAATTCAACGTTCGCTAAAAATTTCAGAGAAGACTAAAAATTTTAACGTTAAAATTTATTAATTTTCTTGAAATTCTGTAAATGTAATGTATAACCATTGGTTAAAAATGTACTTTTCCCATCCTGACATTTACACATCATGACCCTGGATTCAACAAAATAAAGTATAACGATATATTTTTGTATTTTTAAAAAAAGAACTTCCTAGTAATCGCAATTAAAATTCTAACTCGCTATATTTTAACATCTGCTCTGGATCAATATATCTGCGAAATTTACACTTAATTTTTTCACCACCATCCAATCAATCAACCATATACTCTTCACTCGAAATTTTTCAAACTTCAAATTTCTCATCAATCCTCCACTCTGCATTATCCATCCGAAAACTCTCACCTACACACACACACACACACACACACACACACATACACACACGTCCATCCATCGCGGTTCATTTCGCGTCTATTCAGTAACGTGTGCATGTCACTCTTGCCACGGAATTAGCCGCATCGCATAAACAGAGAGCTACGCGACGATGACGCTTAACGAGCCGACGCCACGCGGTTACAGCACGACGTAAAGGAAACCTCGCTGTGGCGTAGTGGATTCGAAGCGTATATGCTGCTGGTTGTGGCAGGTATGTGTGAATGGGAGATTGTTTTTTTTTTTTGTTTTTTTGGTTGGTTGCGAAGTGATGGTGAATTGAATGTGGTGTAAGGGTGCAGAGGATGGTAGGGAGGAATAAGGTTGTTAAAGTATGATTTTCCTTGAATTGTTGCGCATGAAGTATTAGTTGTTAAAGTTTTTAAATAAATAAATGTTCACGCGGTTTTGGATGTTTGTGGCTCAGAAAATATTTTCATGTCGTATTTGAAAGATTTTTACGATAAACTTCTAATCGTAGAACAAATGAATTAACACTTTGAGTGCGAAAACCGAAGTAATGAAATTTTTTTAAATTATATAGCTTTTTCTATTTTATACTTTTATCACTCTAACTTTTTCATCTGTAAAAATCGATGACTGTTACGAAAGGTCAGGCAGAGCTTTTTTCTCCGCTTAGCAGCGTTAGTAAGATATGGAAGACAACAAATTATTTTTCGATGTTTATATGCATTAGAGTTGTAATACGAAATGTAGATATACAAAAATAACATATTTTTGAACCTCGGGGCGCAAAATTCCACTTTTGATGCCCGTTTAGCGGGCGCAAAGTGCCCGATTCACTTCTTAAGTATTTACACTATAAAAACGTACTGTTTATCTTTAAGTAATATAGAATGTTAATTTAAAAATTATTTAGCACATAAAAAATTATTCAATATATAATAAATTATTTAGTATAAACTAGTTGATGCATAAAAATAATTAAATGATATTATAATAAATAATATCTTAAAGTTTTTGTTTACAAACTGGACCGTTGACAATAATACGCATGTACACACAAAGGCTGTACCTCTTTATCTTTTCGATCATCGAAAATGTTATGATATTTTTAATTGTTGCTTATATTATAATTTTTTATGAGTACTTTTTTTTCTCGCTTCGCTCGGGCGACAAACTTAACTTGGGCGTGACTCACCCACTTTGCGCCCAAATGACGGAAAAAATTATAATGTTCATACCAGTTTTTACAAATACACGATTTTAAATTCATGTATCTCTTTTGCAAACGTCTACTAAAATAATAACTGTCGAAAGCTCTTTTACAGTTTCCGCAGTTATTCTATAAACTTACAGGAGTATTTCAGATACTATTATCTGTAAAAGAACCACCGAGTGCTAGAACACATTACATTACAAGCCAGACCTATGACAAAAAAAAGCTTTTACGTTACACAACCCATGTCCTAGTCAAACTAGATCACTCCCCCATTCCCATACTAAAAGCCAAGTTCATAATCCTATCGCGTCGCTTCGAAATCTAAAATTCAAAATTTTTCCCTACGTACCTTCGAAACACTCATTATATATATATATATATATCCGTGAAACTTTACCACCCTTTTTCCACCACCCCATCGTAATATAAGCCTCTCGCTAAATTCCTTGCCAGCTGCGCACATTTCGCCAAGCCAAATCGAATTGGCCGCTTTGAGCTTTGGCTCTCTCTCTCTGTCTATGCGTCGCTTAAAATCAAAGTCGCACGCGCTCGTATACCCAGGCGCTAAATCAATTGACCCCGAAACACCGAAGCTCCATTAGTTTGCACACCATGATGCTGTCTGGAAAAAAACGAAATGGAGAGGGGGTGGAATTAGCTTGTATAGACAAGGTATGAGGGGTATACCCGTGTGAAAAGCTACGCGCGTTGCTACGACGATAGTAATTTTTGAGGGACGATGGATGTATTCCCAGGGGTGAACATTGCTATGTGTATGTGTGACATGGAAAATGTTTCGACCGATGTTTTCGACGACGTGGAATGTTGCATGTATATATATATACTATATGTGGGAGGATGATTCGTGGGTATTGCATACGAGGTATTCGCGATGCTATGAAATATTATTCGCGACTGGTATTTGAGATATTTTTGTGGTAATATAATTTTAGATGGTTATATGGTATGTTCCTTTTTCGCTTTAGCAATTTTTCGTACCTCAAACTAGAGAATTTTACAGGAAAGTATTTTTTTTTATGTGTATATGAAATTTTTCATATTGTAAAGTGTCGTTTTATGATGTATTAAAAATTATTAATATATAAGATGAAGTCCTTTTTCGATGATATAAGCGAACTTTCCTTTTCTCTATTATTCCGGATTTCTCTAGTGAGAAAAAAATTCTGCTACCATTCACTAGTGAAGTAAGATTAAAGCAGATATTTATCATTGCATTTTCTATCTTTTGTTTAAAATTTGATGAAATGACCTGAATATAATACTTTTTCAAATAATATATAATTCTATAGATTATATACTATACTTAATGTTAATATATTATTTCTTTTTTGTAATTAATATGTAAAATTCAAAAGATCTTCAAAAAATTATATATTTATCGTATCGAAAACCTTCTTCGACATAGCAATCCACATAAATCCCATTTTTCACTTACGCATAATCATAAAAGTTCTAAACCATCTCTATTACAAAAATTCTTCAACTAAATCAAAGATACACTCATATTTAAACGATCTCCTCACATCATATTCACAAAGTATGTTCAACTACAGCTCAATTACCGTATCCACATTTTACAATTGGAAATATTTAAAGCTATATATATACACGCTATAAGTATACTCGCTCTCTCTGGCGCTGTAATCACCTCCACCGTCCTCTACGCGAAATAAAGTCAGGCGGTCCGAATTTATGTCTCTTCTCGTCGTTCTCTCCTGTAGCCTCCGCTTCGAACGAAATTGTCCCGGCGCCTGAATTTTCATGCCCGAATAAATACGGCGTAACAGCGACATAAATAAAAGAAGAATACTGAGGGACGAGGGACGAGGCGAGATGTAAGTGGCAATACGTCTGCTAGCGCGACGTTTATCGTCGCGGGATTAATCTTCGCGGCGAGCGTACGCACGCAGGCACAAGCGCAGTTGTTGTTGACCTTCCGGATTGCTCTCTCTCTCTCTCTCTCTCTCTCTCTATATATCTTGACTATATACTCGCGATGAGAATATTACATGGTATGTGGGTGAAACGCAGTATAAGTAAATGATTGATATTAGGTGTTGTTTATTGGCTTGTTTGATGATCGATTGCTGTTGAGGTTGCATGGGAAAGTAATGTCTCCTGGGAGTGGATGTAGACGTTAATATGTATGTCTAATTTTTCTTTGTGTGTTTATAACGGCATTGTTTTTTATGCACATATGAAAGTTGTAGTGAAATTTTAATGCTGTATACTGGGATATTTAAGCGATATTTTATGCTCTTGCTGTAGAATTTTTCAATATAGAGAAGGATGGTTAATTCAATATTCGCCGGGCTTAAAGAAAATATCAAAATATTCATTTTTTATGTTAAATTTTTAGTTAAGAAAGATATTTATAAGATTATAAATTTTTGTTATAGAAATAATTTCAAAGTTATTATACTTGAAAGCAAAATATTTCATGAATTTTCTCTTCAATTTTCATATTCAAAAATGTATTGTAAATGCATTACCAGAATAATTAATAAGAAATAATATATGACGTACGTATGCATTACATTATTTGTATAAACATTTCGATTGTATTTATAAAATTATTAATTTATAATTCATACTTTATATGTATTACAATTTCACTTACTTAATTTTTTTCTTCTGTATTATTTTTACTTTGCATATTATAAGAGATTATAATATTTGTTACATTAATTCTAATTTTTACAAAATATTTACTAGGTGGCTTACAAAAGTATGTTTTATAAATCAAAAGAACTTATTACTGAGTATTATTCCGTCTGTTTTGTTCAACCCAGATGTTTAATGGAAGCAAGCAACTTTCGCATTTCCTTCTTCAGGCTATTTATTTAATCTTTTAACAAAAAGAAAAACTTTCTTTTGTTATAGGTACATCAACAATCCATAGAAAACGAAGTTTTTTTGTTGTTATATGAATTTAAATTTCAGAATTCATTTTCATAACTCTTTTGTCTTATATTACAATTGAATAAGTGTACAAAATACAGCACAATTAAATTCTATCCTTAAATTAGGTTTCCAATATTACATTTTTACTACAGTACAGCTCGCTTCTCATAAAAATTCAAAATGAAATATTCAAAGGAGATAATCTGATTTTTGTTATTACAGTTGTAAAAGCGCTCGCTCCTCCTGTTGACATTTCCATGTCGTGAGAAATACGAATGTTGGAGAATTTTCTTGATTGGGAAACCAGACGCAAGATATGGGGACATCGAAAGATTGCCTTATCATGTAATATGAAGGCATTTGCGAAACGAACTATGATTTATGTTAATGTATTATTAAAAATAAATAACTCGACATTAAAAAAGTGGCTTTTTTCTTAAATTAAAATCACAAATTTGTATTCACAATTAATCATCGAATATTTATAACTGAATAGTTTTCAATTTTAAAATAAATCAAATATGATGCCAAACAATTTCATCGCATAATTCAACAATTCATAGCTGCATAACTAGAATTCTCGGCGCCTATTAGCAATGCAAACTTTTACAAATACGCATACATGCAATACTTACGCACATTTCCTTACCCATCAACAAAAAAATCATTCGATTACCCTCGACGAGTCAAGATTCCTCGTTGCCATCCCCAAAGGATTCGTGCAAAATACACAAAAGCTGCGCACGCTCGTGTGGATAAACATTCGCGCAGACGTTCCCTCCGGGTTTGCATTTAATTGCGCGAGTCGTTTCGTGGTTTTACATTGATTTCGAGACGCGATCAATTCTTTGTTCGCAGTTATTATCCTTCCACCCATTGGGATAAAACAAAAAGAAAAATATGAAGTTTTTCGTATAGATCTGTAATTCTTTGCAACGTAAACGAAATAATTAATTTCCCTAAAAAACAATTTTATTACGAAAGAAAAAAAAAATAAGGAAAAAGAAATAATAAAAATGGCTTAATTCCAAGCGCAAACATCAATATTCCCCCGCGCTGAATAAAAAAGAGTAAGCGTACCTCAATAAAGGGCAAACAACACTGGCGTACTTGCGCATCGCACGCTCGAATCTAAAGTTCCTCTCATTTGTCCCCCCCTTGCACGCGACTCGATACACACGGCGCACGCTGCGCGTAAGAAAAATGAAGACGTATAATGCCGAGTATTAAGTCAATAGAGGGTAGGTAGAAAAGAAGAAGAAGAGGAGGAAGAGGGGATGGAAGCAAATGGAAGCCGGTAATTCGACGTCGCGACGCGCATTTGCATACGATAAATCCGTGGATGCACTATACTACTACTACTGTGTTCGAGCTTCGCCATACCCGATTGATCATGAATCATGTATTATTCGCGAGGGAGTGTAGAAATGCTTGATTTTTCTTCTCTTTTCGGTCTAGAGGGAAGGGAGTAGGTTTAGCTTTTTTTCCGACTGTAGTATGATGAAGAGAATGAGGAGAGGGGGAAGAAAAATTGTCGGAGCGAATTGGTGATGGGTGGTGTACGAGGGAGGAACGATGATGCGCGCGATGGGTATGCAGTCTTTGTCGTTGAAAAATGCCGAGAGAACATAAGTAGGTTTATTATGGTTACTGATAAAAAGACTGAAGGTAGCGCGATTTTAAATGAGTCATTTTTATGAGGTCACGTGGGAGAATAAAATCATACTTTGTTAATTTAAAAGTAAGTATTGATAAAAGTATAAGGTTTAATTTTAAATGTTTGTTTACTTTTAGAGGAAATTTTGGATTAGGAATATAATACTTTTTAAAAATGTTCGTTTAAATGTGTGTGAGCATTCGTGCATGCGAGTATGTGTATATGTACAAGGTAGGTCAGCTCCATTGAACCAATTATTTTCACCGGATACAACTTAATCTTTTTGTTTCCGGATATTTGGAAAAATGTTTCTTTTTTTAATCAATTTTTTTGTTTTATAGTGATTTTTTTTATTTTTTAATGCTATTTTTTTATTACTATGGTAAATGTCTAATTACTTGTTAATCATATAATTTGATTTTACATAAATTTTTTAAGAATTATAACGATGAAAAAACAGTTTTTAAATTAATATACGAATTTATCTCTATTTTAGTTACTTCTATATACTATATTATATTGTAAATATCCGTACAAGACAATTTGACGTAACACAATTAAATAATGGCATTGAAAATTAACATAAGAAATTAATACATTAATTTGAGGAAACAACAGTTTTTTTATTATCAGTTGTAACAACATCTATGGTATTTGCTTTATTATTTCTTATAATTTGTTTAATAATAACTGATATTTTTCAAATAAAAACCATTTTTAACTATTTATGTAAATAACACTTCGACTAGATTCACTGTAATTAAATTATTTTGAACATAAACTTCATCTCGATAGGAAACACAAATTCAAGCCATTCGAGCATATCACTTTATTGCGAATTGCATGGCGTACGATCGCTAGTACAAAAATCAGAATTATAGGAATCATATAACAAAACTTACGGTGCGAATGTGCGTCATGGATGTTACTCGCCAGCAGAACCGGTCCTATCGAGAAAATTTTGTTATTGCCACCTTGAACTTTGCGCTGTATATACATATAAGAGCAATGTAAAAAGAGTATTTTCGCAATTGAACATACTATTGAAAATATTCAAAGAACTTTTAAAAATAATGACAATCATAATGAAAGTGTCTTAAAGTATTTTTTTAATAATCATCCGTAATAAGTGGAAAATTTTCATTATTATTTCTCTACATACAGAATGTGATACTTAAAAAAGTAACATTTTGCTCAGATATTGTATAAATTTGAATCTAAATCGTATAAATTCACTAACAATATTGTTATAATAAATTTAGATTTTTATGTTACATATACATGAACGTTTCTTCGTAGGTTGACATTTATTTACAAAATGAATATTCTAGATTTACAAGGCTAAGAAAAACCACGTCATTGTTAACCATTAATCATTCACTGTTCATTAACAATATCTCACTACAACTTTTTCCTAGTTACCTATGTTACTGTAATCACCATAGCCATTATGATATTATTCCGCTCAATAAACATAAATAAATCACAAAACCTGCAAGTTATCACTTGTATACGGGCAACTTTCAGAACCGGTTGCTTTAACGATTGACTCGGCTGTCTTATATACTTTGAGGGCGGTATTTTCCTTCATCCCACGCTCACGTGTTCCATTACTTTTTCCTTATGGTATCCCTTTATCTATTAATTAATCTCATGTTAATCAATCCTATTTTATTATCCTGAAAAATCATAATTTTTCTATCATAATAATAACCATTTACAAAAATTTTACCTTTTTATTAATCACATTAATACCCAAGTACCGGTTATCATGGAAAATTCGCAGATGACAAAATATGTCCTAACCTTGACATCAAGGAGAACTCGACGAAACGGCCGTTGCTCCAAGATGCTATAGGGATGCGCACGTGCAAACAACCCTAATTAAAAAAATAGCTATCATCTCTCGGCACCGACTTATTCGCCGGTGGAACCGGTCTCGTCCTCAATGTACGTACAAAAATCATCCCTACGGGCTGCGATGGTATAAAAGCATCCACCTCGTGTTTTGTGGCGCATAGATGCCCAGCCGCATCTAAGGCAACTCTCTTCTTCCTGCGCGTTGTCTAGGGCAATATATAGAAACGTTTTGTGTCATAGTATTTTTGTAAGTTGTCTTTTTCGCTTTTTTCATAATTTTTTTCTCAATACAAGAATTCTCATTTAATTTTTTAGCTTTAATCAAACCATTTCCCTGCTAATTTTTGAATAATTTTTAATAATTTTGGAAAGATAGCTGGAAAATGGATGAAGATTTCTGAAATAGAAATTTTATAAAATAAAGAAAGTAGATAACTTGATCACACATCCTCTACAGAAATTAAATATTAACTTTTACATATATACTAAATTTTTCAAGCAAATTATTTACGTAGTTTGATCAACGTAATTATTTTCTTAATTTCAAATGATTTATTTTTTACATCTTTTACTTACAAGTTTTTTTTACTCTCAAAAAAAGAAAAGAATATTAATCAAAAGTTACGAATTTTCAGAGCCAACCGCCATGTTAGCTAAGATACTACCCCTGCTGCTGCTCTGGCAGTTCGTCTACGCGGACGAATTGCCAAACGATGTACCGGTCCATCTGAGGTCCCGTTCTCGCTTGGCTCTGCTGAAGAAGCAATCGCAGACCGACCTCCAAAGTGGACTCCAATCCCTCGTGACCGTCTCCTGGAATAAACCGTCGATTGTGACATACCGCGAACGGAGCGGAGACGCGAGCTTTTTTGGCGACGCCATCATCCGTCAGTTCGACTCCAACAACGATAAGAAGAAGGAATGTGTCGTGCCAGCTATTAACCATCAATATACCGAGCTAGAGACCTATCTGTATTCCATGGAGGACGACAAGGAGATTCTGGTGATCACGAAGAGAGACGACGAGGATGACCCATCCACCGACATCTTCGTCGTGGACATGAAGACCTGTAAATATACCACTCAGGTTCTCCCTATCGACTTCTCAGACATACCCGAGCGTGGACAGGGATACATCGTTCTTCGTCCTTGGTAAATATAACCTCATCTTTTCTTTTTCAATAAATCTACGAGTACAGCACTGTCTCATTGTTCAATGCTGCCTCTTTCAGGAAGCCCGATGAATTCGACATCTTTACATTCGGCGACAAGAACGATTGTGGCACGTGGGTTTGCAAACGCATCTACGACATCAAGAATAATCTTATAAAGAAGCCCTCCAAGTTTTATTGGCTGGACGGTGGTGTCTCCAAGGCCTCACCTAACTGGGACTTGTATGATCTCTTGGCCATTAGAGACGACCGTTACATTGGTGTTCTTGCCCAGAGCAACACTGTGGCTAAGCTGGATTATCTCACAGAAAGAGGCGCAGGCATCAAATCAATGGAGACGTTCGTCAACTTCTTCAGGGATATGAAACTGCAGTGCTCGTTCAGTAAGTTTACTTTCTTTACAAGAATTTAAGATTTTTCACAAGGAACAAATGTTATATGCAATATTTCACGTTCTTCTTATTACTCAATGAAAAGAACTAAACGTCAAGATGCTGATCATTTTTCTAAATATCTATCAAAATTGTCAATCAATACTGACAATTTGTACAACTACCTAAACATTGTTCAAAGAATCGTTGAATTCAATCATATTTAAGTAACAACTTTATTTTTTATTCTTACCCAGGTGACATCGGTTTGTGCTACTCCATGACACACGAGCTCCAGCAAATGAACTGCATGCAGATCGACGCCAAGGAGGATATGCTGAAGAAATACAACTTCACCCAGGAGATGGGCTTCAATCCTCAGGCGTTTGCGATGCGTACTATGCCTGACTACGGCAATATCATGCTCTTCACCCTCAGCTGTCCAGATGACGCTACCCGCTGTAAGCGCTACAAGCTTCAGTTCATTCGGATGAACTCCGACCAGTCGATGAGTAAACTTCAGTCCTGGGATCCAGATTCCAAGTGTGAGGACAAGAGCGAATATGACCTGACAATGTACGAGGAGGAAGGCAAGATGTGCATGTACTACAGCTGCAGGATCCCACCAAAGAAGGGACAGCCTGCCCGCGCTCTTTTTGCCAAGTGCTTCGATATGCCGAAGATAAAGTAGGATATATGAGGTTCAGATGATAAGATGTGTATCTGTTTGTCATAGTTGCTCATCGTTCCATTCGCAAGAAAAAAGGCTTTTATGTATTGTAAGGATTTGAGAACTCATCGTTTGTAGGTTATTACCGAATATCATCTTTTGAATATGTCGTCATGTCAAAGTAAGAAAAGACTCTGTAATACAGAATAAATTTCACTGTAATAAATAAATTGACTGCATCATTTTACCATTAAATATTGTTGTTTTATTATTTTAATTATAAATTTTTCATACTCTTTCTCTAATTTCGGCTATAAATATGTATATATTATATTGAAAAATTTACTTAGTTATTAATAATAATATACAGTCGACGTAAGTAATATTTGTAATTAATAATAATATAGTTAAAATGACAATCGAATACTGAGAAGTACTAAATAAAAGTAAATGATCAACAACGAAATTTCCCATTTGATGTAAAACATTATTTTCATAACTAAAAAAATAAATTTTTTTTCTGTAACTTTTATACAAACATGGAATTAATTTTGAGTATGGTTTATTAACGTGTAATATGTTACGTCGAATCCTTTTTCGAATAAACTTTTATTATATAATTAGTTATACTATAGAGCACAATTCAAAAAGTATTCTGGAGATACCTATAATAAAACTATTCACCAAAAAAGAAGCGAACACGATAAAGTGTTTACGTAAAAAAATGCAAGTGCGCTTCTTCACCCAGTTTATTTGCTGGTAAAACCGGTCTTCCTTTGACAATTTTTAAGTTCAAAGCATGCATGTGAGATCGGAATAAAAGCTGCTTCGCCAAGTTGTACACGGTGACATCCGAGGGGACTTCGTACGAGTATAGAGAGGCTGATCTATATACTGCAGCAATGAAAATTCTAGCGCTATTATACGTAAGTAAAACGTATGAACGTAATTTTCTATCTCTATGAAAAAGCTTATCTCTTTATTAGTTAAATTTGAGACAGTTTTTATATGGAATTTCAAAAATTTTATTTATTTTTATGTATATCTTTTCAACAAACGTTTTCCCAACTAACATTCTATGTAAAAGCTAATATTTGTATATTCATAAGAAAACTTAGTCACATCGTAGGACAACATTTTGTTAACATTTTCATAATTCTTTTCTATCATGCTTACGAATATCTTAATATTCTTAGTATAAAGCGGAAAGGAACATTTTAGATGTAACATTTTTTTCCAATCACTTATTTTGCGTCCAAATCTCTCTCAGCCTTCTTTCCTGCTCCTTCTGCACACCACCTACGCATCGGCCGTATTACCGATGCGCAACTCGCGCGCTGTCAAGGTCCACCTTGCTGACCTCGAAGCAGCTCATCCACAGGAGGACACGCGTCTCTTCAATGATCGTAACCCCTACAGTCAAATCCTGGTACTCTCCGTCAACGGGCCAACGAAGGTACACTTCCATCGGCGCTACAATGATCCTGAGTTCAAGGCTGACGCCATCGTCGAGCGATCCAATAAAAAGATCTGCACATTCCCAGCGATCAAGAAGGATAATAGCGCGCTTACACTTTCAGCGTACTCGATGCCAAATGAGCTCGAGATATTCATGGTTATCAAAACCCATGACAGCAACGTGACCACAGATTTATACGTGGTGAATATGAATGACTGCCGGTACACGAAAACGGAGATCGACGAGGACTTCGATGATCCGCCGTTCAATGAGAGAGCTTTTATCGTTCTTCATCCTGGGTAAGTTTCCTTGAGTGAAGAATCAATGATAAGTTAACGATTAACTTTATTCACAGAAATACCTGCAAATTCGACATCTTCTCGTTCAACGGCGAGGCCAAGTGTGGCGCGTATATGTGCAAACGTGTCTTCAACTTGGGTCAGCGCACAGTTAGCAAAGCAATGCCATTTCCTATGATTGACAGCCAGAAGGAATGGAAGCTTCTACGGTTTGGACCAGCTGGTGACATTGGTTACTTCGGACTTGTGATGAAAGGACCACTTGCGAAAATTATGTTCCTGTCAGAGACGGGCACTGTACTCAAGTCGACAGACGAGGTGAACTGGCATGATATGGAGCAGTTTGAGAAATCAACGTTACACGGTTAGTAAATATTTATGATACTAACTATTTTATTATGTTTATGTGGGATTTTTATAAATACAATTTTGCGTATAAGTTGGTACATATAAATTAATGTTCAATCCATTATTCGATGTATACAAAATTTAAATGCGTGAAGTTCAATTTTTACATTGTTTTTTATCCACGAAATTAAAATTTTATGCGAGAGTGTACGTAAATTGATTTTAATGTAACCAATCCTGTATAAAATAAAGATGGACTTGAGATTGTCACCTCTAACGATTGTGATTGGTTGATTTGAAATGGACATGTAAAAGTTGATTGGCCCACGATAGGGCGTGCGCAGCGCGTATTGGCACTGCTACTGTACTTAAAAAGTATAAGCTATTCAGGGATGTTATTTTTATTCTTGTGTGACCTTAAGTTAACTTAAGTGCGTAAAATTCGATTTCTCACACCCAAAAACTATTACTGCTATATTGAAAACAGATTTATTTCTACCATCATGACTACTCATGACATAAATTCTACGAATTCCAGGAAAATTTGGCATGTGTTACAAGAACCAGGATGAGAAACACGCAGTCCACTGTCTACAAACAGACGAGAGCTTAAAGTTCAAAATCGGCGCTCTCATACATGTACCACGCGACATTATCACCCTTTCCGTGCTAAATCTACCTAAAGATGAAGGCCTTATGCTCATCACTCTCGAGTGCGAGCCAATCGGTTACTGCGACGACTACCAGGTTAAGATGATCAAAGTCATGTCGAACGAGTTACAGATCACGTTCAATGAATTCTTAGACGACGAGTGCATGCCCAAGACGATTAGGTATCTTACACCTTACGAGGAGGATGGACAAATCTGCGTGAGCTACGGGTGTAGCGTGAAGAGACGCGAGGGCGATATGTGGTTGCCTAATGATATGAGGACCAACTGTTTCGATATGAACAAAACACATTCTGGCTGATGAGGTTAAATGAGCTTTTTGGAACTGTATTTTTTATAATTAAATTAATTAATTTTTAGGGTAGTATTGTACTTTATAGGCTGATGATTTTTTCTCCCCAATTAATGTAGTAAATCCTTCATAGTTTTTTAAAAATTTGCTGAAAATAAGTATTTTAATTGAAATTAAATTTCGAATTAATCAATTGATTAAGAATTTTTAAAATAAAAAATACAAAGTCTCTTAATGTAAAGAAACTGATAACACGAAATCCTCTTGCATTACTTCTGAAGTATGTCATATATACACTCACTATAGTCTGTAGGACTGAAGTTAAGTTCAATAAAACGCATTGACGTCATACGATTTTTTATTTATTTCTACCCTACTCTGCTAACAACCCAATAAACATTCACAATCTTCATAACATAAACAATCCAACATAAAAAAAAGCAATACAAATATCTTCAACATTTTCATATACTTGAGAGTGAGAGAGACGTGCGAAAGAGCAAAGGAATGCAGCCACGGCGAGTACACCAATGGATGGGTCAAAACTCGCATCAGAACCGGTTTCACTGGCAGTGCGCGTCGCGCTTGATTTTTACAGTATCAACCCCGCCGGCGAGTGTAGCACGAGGTTCACATAAAAGGACGCTACGGTGAGTTTAGCGGCGTCATCCGCAGCTGCCTGGTGCGATCCTTAGCTGTAGTCTTTGTGAAAATTCGATAGTTGGATAATTTGTTCGATTAATTAGCGTTGTGCATTGATTGTAGTGTTTAAGAAAAGTGAACAATAAGTGCTGGTTTGTTGCCTATATGTTTTGATGGAATAGTGCGCTTGTTTCAGTGATATAGTTTGCGTTTAGAAAGGAGGATTATTTTTTCTCAAGTTTATAAGTAAGTTATTGAATCATTTGTAAACGTTATAAAACAATAATTTTAAGTTTCTTAATATCGTGCATAGTTAATTGCAAATGCAGATTTTTTAAATGTATACGAGAAACTAACATTTCTTGTTTTCAAAAATTTTGATATAGTTGAAAAAAAAACTACTAAAAATACGTTAGAATAATATTAGGAAACTATAGTAAATATTGTGGCTAGTATACGCTTGTATACATGTACACTATCAGTCCAGTAAACCCGATGCGCATACAGGTTTATCCTTGCACTCCCTGGCATGGCGAGACCGGTATTATAGATCTGTCTCCTCGAGGTCAGAAATGTTATCTTTTACAGGCGCTTTTATCCTTTTATTTTGTACTGCATATTCAAACGTTTATTAAACTTAGGCAAGCTGAGAGACGTAGAAGTATACAACTATTATAACTAGTTCGGAAATTTAAAAATTAGTCAAAACCTGTATTCAGCTAATCTTTGTTACAAGTAGAATAAAGCGTAAAATTGGCATTTTGAATATTAGAGTAAGAACGATTTGATAGAGGTTGATTTATTAAATTGGTTCTAGTTTATTTATAAAATTGTTAATGTAGTTTCTATAAGCAATCTTGTTATATATTACTACCGGCTGAATTAATCACACAATTTCTATAAAGTGTATTCGAAACGTTTTGTTTAAATACTATTTATAGATGTTAGAGAAAGTCAGCTTAATTTAGCAACAGGATAAACATTCAACAAAAAAATTGATAATTTTGTTTTTTAGATACTATATTAAAGCCACATTGCAGATTTCTGAATTTTTTGTGTTTGTTAACGTTTCTAATTTAAAATGACTTGATAAAACTGTAAAAATCAAGAGAAAAGTAAAAAAAATACTATTTTTAAAATTAATCATTTATAATCTAATAAATTTTTAAATCAACAGCGATCCACTACGATGCTCCCACTCGTCATCCTGCTGCTCACCAGCAGCTTGTCCAACGCTATCAACGTCGCCTTACTACACTACGACCTCGAGTCACGGTTGACGCGTTACAAGGAAGAAAATGAAAACTACCTGGAGACAATGCGTGCGGATAACGAGAACGAGCTCGAGGATTTCTTTCTGCTATCCACCAATCATCCAACGAAAATCAGCTTTAAACTTAGCGAGGATCCAGACTATAAAGTCGATGCCCTTGTGGAACGATGGGCTGAT
Source organism: Torymus texanus (assembly GCA_036873485.1). Classification (NCBI taxonomy): domain Eukaryota; kingdom Metazoa; phylum Arthropoda; class Insecta; order Hymenoptera; family Torymidae; genus Torymus; species Torymus texanus. The sequence goes on along the minus strand of JAYJLV010084466.1, from coordinate 6,362 downwards.
AATGGAACGACGAGGAGCATGTGTCGATTTCCAGTGTTCGATCATGAAAGCCACGTTACGAGACACGTGAAGTTGAGGTCAATGCCTAACAACATGGAGATATTTCAGGTAATGAGGCTTTATCAAGATCCAGAGATGAACATGATGGACGTTTTCGTTATAAATATGACGGACTGTCAATACACCAAGACTGAGATTCTCAAAGGCTACCATTTCTTCCAACCTGGTGGAGTGTTCATCGTTCTTCATCCATGGTAAAATCACATCTCCACTATAATTTTAATCAATTCTGCTATAAGACTGTAATCTTACTGATATTATCATTGCTTTCGACAGGGAAAACTGCCACTTTGACATCTTTGTTCTGAACAACAAGGACGAATGTGGCACTTTCATGTGCAAACGAACTTTTGACATGAAGGATCGATCGTTAGGCAAAGCCACACCGTTTGCGTTGTTAGACGATCGAGATGACTGGCATCTTACGTATCTATCGCCTACAGCTAGTAAGGGATACTTTTCAGTTGTCAGGAAGGACAGCAAAGTTAGTTTGTTGTCACTGGAGCCAGATGGTGGCATCATTAAAGCTATTGAAAATAATACTATCACCAAGGTGCAATTTCTTAAAATTTCGTCGTCGTATGGTGAGTTTTTCTTTATAAAATTTTTATCGCAGAATAATCGTTTTCTATTTTACCGACATCAAGGTTAACATCTTATATTATTCACTTGTATGTTTTATATTTGGTATAAAATAAGTGCATGTTTCAAGCTATTATACATCCTTTAAAAACACAAACTTTATTTTAAAAATTGATAGTCAACAAATTTTTAAATTTCAATAATTTGCGCGTTCATGTATAATAAATTTGTCTAAAATTTCATTTAAAATGGGGTAATATTTCTTGTTTTTATGATAACGATTCCCGTCAACCACTACATCCTCTCACGTGTATACATATAGAAAAAAAAACCGAGTTACATTTGTTTTAAAAAAATTATAAATCATATAATTTCACTCATTCTAAAATTTCTCACTTGTCATAAACCAGGTTACTTCGGCTTTTGCTATGTCACGGAATCCGCTCAGAACGAGGTGCACTGTATGCAAATGGACGAGTCATTACGTGCCAGTGTCAACATCACCGTGGACCTCGGCTATTCTGCCAAATTCCTCGCTGTGCACAATTTGCCTCAAAGTGGCTTAGTCTTATTGTCCGTAAATTGTCCCAATGCTAGGGACAACTGTGCAGAACACGAGATAACACTGACGCGTTTCGACGCGGACGGTTTCCATGGTACATTCCAGAAGTTCAAGGATGAAGGTTGCATGCTCCGGAAACAACAGCAGTTTACCTTCTTCGAGGAGGATGAAAGGATCTGTGTCTTTTACGCGTGTAATGTTAAAAGGGAGGGGGAGATTGGAGCGTACGATAAGATTGTTAAAGCCCGATGCTTCTGATTGGTTATTGGATTGATTAATCGTTAAGCATTGTGATGAAAATGTTTCTTTTTGTAAACGGGGGTGCTGTTTTTTGTTTCTTCTTAGAAAAGTTTTATTGTAAGGGGGATGAATAGTAAGAGGGTAGAATTCTAGGTTCTGTAATGGAATTCTGAAAGAGAGATAAATGACTGATTTATGTAGCTGTATAACATATATATAATGTATAAGGTAGAAAATTAAATTACTAACTTTATTGCAGTTATAATTACTTTTTCTTTCATAAATATGAAAATCGGGACGATAAAGCAAGGATAATAAAAATATATTATTTGTTATAGTAAAATGTGATATGTAACTAATTTTAGATTCAAATTAATGGATAATTTATTGTCCACGTAAAAGTTAACAATTTAGTTATTTATATTTCGCTCGCTCTGTGTGCTCTACTAATGCCAATAATAAAATCATGCGTAATATGTTTCCTATAGGCTGTTTTAATATTTTATTATCAGCATTTAATTATTTTAATTAATAAGAAATTTTTAACGATAACGGTTATACCCCTGTTTACAAAAATACAATCAATAATAATCAAATAGTCATTCATCAGGTTAAAGTGAAATGCTTGAAGCTACGTCTTTCAAATAGATCATTGTATGTTTTATATTTAAATATTAAAGTATTTATGTATCAGATTTGAATTGTATGAAGCATAAGTGATGCACTTAACATATAAACAGCTTATATAGTCTTTTAAATTGTCATTAAACGTGAGTAATATACGAAATCTATGACATATAAGGAAGCTATCAGAACTGTATCTACAATAAAAGATGTAATTAATCATAAGTATACAAGAAAGGTCGTCTTTTATTCAACCGATGAATCGCTACTGCCGGGTTATCACGGTCCATTCAAGAAACATGAAAGCTTTTTAAAATCATCACTGGATTTTAATTCGATAATAATACTGTTACGTCATAGTTGGTCCTTAGCAGCACTTCTGGTCGAATTTATAAGTTTGCATGGTTGGATCTGCCTTTAGTCTGACTTCAGCTAGTGACTGGTATAAATAGATAAATAAAATCTCATTTCCCCAACTTGTTGATTATTTTTCAATTGTTAGTATACCATACGGTGAGTAATTATTCAAATAAATATTGTAAAACAAGCACAACGCAACCCTTAATTAAATTCGCACATCATATTTCATTAAAGCAACAAGTATACATCTCTGTATTGAAATCCAGTTCTTTATTTAATTAAACCCAAATAAACATCATCATGTTTGATTCGAATTGAAAAAAAAATCATATATCCATTACCAATGTTATTCAAAAATTTTCGCAACCCACATAAATTATACCGACTGAAACCTTCACTCCTGTAAATTAAAAAATTTTCATACTGCACATATTTGTTATATACCATATTATTTCAAAAACAAAACCATTTTTTCTCAAAAATCAATAAATCGCTATACAAGCACCTTAAATCTCGTCAACCTGCCAGCATAAAAATATGATTTACCGCGTCATTCCGACCTCTCAATTTCCGCCCCCTTCGAACATAAATTTTTTTATACTTTCAGCGCGCTCGCAGCAATAAACCATGCTCACGTTTCCAAGTCTCACGTTGCTTATCATGATCCTCGCCAAGGTCACAGCTCAGCCAGTTACAGTCGATAGTCCAGAATGGACAGCAAAATTAGGCTTACAGTCGCCTGGTATAACACCGTTGTTTGCAAAACTGGACAATGGTATCATCGCAGTTGCATCGATTCTACAGGACAACTCGACTGCACAGTTCCAACTTGACGTGCGTACCTTTGAATCTCAATCTGGAGTTGAGAAAACTAAGTGCAAGATGCCTTTGATATTCGCTAAGGATAGAGTCTGGGAGACGAGGCTGATGGGATTGGGCGACTCGAAAGTTCTTGTGTCCTGGCTGTATAACGAAAAAGATAAAGCAGAAGGTGGAATCAGGCTGGTAGTAGTTGACGTAGACAAATGTCAGTCCCGTGAGGTTGAAACTGTTCTCCACGAACACGTCAACTACGTACATTACGTGTCGCATGCTGTCGTGCCTTACGGGAACGGCAGCTTCGACTTGTTCATAAAAAGCCCGAGGATCTGTGAGGATGGTATATGCAGGGTTCGCTTTGACAGTCGTGGTGAACGCGTAGCTCAAGTAAGTATTGCTGTATTCCTTTATACATTAAAATCGGTACGTTTGATATATAACAATTAAAACCAAATCGTTTTCTTTTATTTTTTCAAGGATGGCGAGACGAATTTCTTCGCGTCGACGATCGACGACTCGTTGACCTGGTCGATGGCACGTCTAGGCGACGGGAGCGAATGTTTCTACCACATGGCAACAGACACTAACAGTACTCGTATAACCCAGCTAGGATCCAATGGTACTCGCCTTGGTCTTGTAGAAGTGGACACGAACCACGAGGATGAGGTGCTAAGTCACTCTGGTGGCCATGGTAACCTCGGTTTCTGCTTCGGCAACTCCACAGCGACGAATGTCACGTGTCTTCTCTTCGACACCGCTTTAAACAAAAAGATAGAGGTTGTGATCAAAGTATGCGAAGTGTGTAAAGGTCTCGGTGTACCGTTAAAGAGGATGTCGATGTCGAACACTAAGGACGGCGGGTTTCTACTCCTAACTACGTCGTGTGTAAGCAAAGTATGCGACAAGCACGTAACAACAATTAGGAAGGTAGAAAAAGACGGAACGATCGGGATGGCAAGAGAGTTTATGAAGTCGAAGGACGGATGTTTCCCGAGAAGCAATTATGAGCTATTGGAGATGACGGACACCAATTATTATTGCTCTGGGTTCCCGTGTATGAAGAAGCCGAACGTCGACGTGAAAGTCTACGAGGTCTCGGTACATGCAAAGTGCCTGAAAAGTGCGTAGTATAGATAGAATTAATTATACACATAACTATATACGGGATTTTTCCATAACGCAACTGCACGACGATCAATTAGCCAATACCGTGGACGGTATTACTAAATTTTCCCGAAATTTTCAACTACATACCTCACCTAGATATATACATATATATATAAAATTCTCTTTCAGATCTAAATTTCAAATGCGCGAGTACTTATATACTGATTTACGAACATCAATATTCCAGGAGACCGCGTATAATCCTCATTATAATGCTGGATTAAGGACACGATAAATATATATAAAGTCATTTGGCTCTCTCACAAGCGTATATATATATATTGATAAAGCGAATTGAAAAATATACCCGCAGCGCGTTTTGGTAACGTTCGATGGTAAATCGAGCGTGAATATATAACGTCGCGTTAATTCCTAGAGTATAGAGAGAGAATACAATGTCGTCGTCGTGGTTGTTGTAGCAAAGGTGTATAGAAAAGTTCGCTGCTGGAAGTTCGGCCGATAGTTAGCTGCGATGTTGTTTACGAGAGCGGATGTTAAATAAGCGCGCGCGAAGAAAGTTACACCGGTGTGTATGTATGTGTGTGTGTATATATATGAAAAAGTAATATTGGGGATTTATATACTTCCTATCTCGAGGTTTATACGTGGAAATTGTAGTATGGAAGCCCTTATAATTATTTTATTATTAAATATCGTTGATTTCAAGTGATTCAGTTCTCGCTATTGATATTATTATTATTCTTTCAGTTAAAATGAGAAGTATATACTCTCGTGATTATTTGTTATAATACTGGTGGCAGCTGTATATTTTCATTAAAAAGAGATATTTTTCATTGTTAATTAAATTGTTACATATACAATTTTATTTTTATTAATATGAATGATGCATCAATAATTAATCGTATTTTTCGTAATTAATGAATTGTAATATACCATCAATATGCATTAATTCTTAATATTTCCAATTATGTTATAATAAATGTTAATAGTTTAACGAATTATAAATCCCATGAATAATTATGACGAATTCATAAATATTTATATGTATACGAAAATCATATATGTATATATGTATGTTAAACAATTACTTTTCACGCGAAAATTACCTGCATTACAACAACTCTTCGTTACATTATTGATAAAAATATTTTCACCGAGGAAGCCACGTTATTACTTCCTGTAATCAAATAATCACGCCACGTCCACTTATAAAAGATATTTAAAGTAAGAAAAAAAAAATCGTACTCAAACACTTTGTAATCACCGAACACTGTTAGTAAACGTCAAAAATAAACTTTAGCACTTACTACCAATAACATACGATAATTGAATTTCATTCTTAACGATGAAATTACCAAAAACACTTCAACGCAAGGCAACTTTCCTCCTTCACACCTCGCGAAATTAAAATCCACGAATTTCCCTTTCCCTCTTTCGCCAATTGGAAACGTTGCGCTGGAGCATCACGTGAATAATTCATGAGCAACGGCTGCTTTGGGTGCCGCTTTTCAAAAGTGATTTTTAATAGACTTTTCGGTCGGATGCCTGTTATTATATCGTCATAGGCTGTAGTGGCGGTGGCACGCGACCGTTTACGAGGTTTGTTTAGGATACTTACCTCGAATGACGGCTCTATATTGAGATATGTTTAGTGACGTAATTGCCGGTTTCGGTGACTTTTCACAGCGGATGATCGAAATGACTTAATTGACCATTGAAGATTATGATTACGCGGTTCTACTTTGAATATATTCTTTAGTATAAATTTGCAAATTAGCATTAGCAATTAAGTATGTTCTCTTAAAAAAGTGATGGATGAAATCTGGCATCACAATAAGACTGTTTTGATTGGTTGCTAAATAAGTATTTAAAAGTGAATAATTAAAATAGAATAAGGAAGATTTTATTATCATACTCTCTAAAGTTGAATTAGTGAAAAAACCACTAAAGATTAGTTAAAATTGCTCCACCGAAACATTAGTGAATA
>JAYJLV010084455.1:0-13859 GCA_036873485.1 Torymus texanus | reverse complement strand
CAATGGCTTTTTTTATCGGGTACGATGGCTCGGGCGTAACGGAAAGAAGAAGTGTAAATAAAATGACTTGGGCTTTTCGATGTTTAAAGTAGTATTGATAGATTTATAAGTAGATGATGAATGGTTAAAGTTTAGCGAGTTTGGTGTGTGTGATGATTGACGAAACGCGTGCGAAACTGTTTTTTTTATACGGTTGATTAGAAGGGAAAAAATGATTTTTTTATTGGGTTATATTCAGAAAGAATATATATGATCGTTTATAACAAGTAATATACAAAAGTTTTTTTTTATATCATTTCTTAAACATGGGCGTCTGCGATATAAAATAACTAAGTAACAAATAAATAGCCTAACCTTTTTATACTAATGGTACAAAAACTCTCACGTTTTAAAGATACCCAAATTTCCATGACATCTTACGAAATTTATACGCAATTTACATTCCTCTTGAGGCTCTATCTCTCAGATACACGGGCAATAAGACGTCGACTTGCCTCTTGATAACCATGCGGCATTGAAACGCTCTAAATTGCCTCGAAATGTGCAAAAAACCACAGATATAGAATCCCACTCTACAGATAATTCGCTCGGGAGTAAAAAGTAGCACGATGACGCCGAAATTGACTTTAATTAATAGCCCGGTCACCTCACAAGAGAGAAATCGAGCCTTTGTATCGACGTACTTTTATTACCAGCAATATACGAATTCTTTAGCCCCCTGATATAGAATGAAAAGAAAAAAAAGTGAGTGGGTAAAAAAAAACAAATCCCTGGGTCCCTTCAATTTTTATCAACACACATATATATAATACGCGGTACGATCACCCTCCTCTTGTGTTGACCGCTTGCTATTAATTTTCGTTACCCCGTCGAGTGGACTCGCGTCGATTGAAAGGGAGTATTTCGAAAAGTCGTGTGAATTTTCGTTCGATAGCAAACGAGCCAATTTGTCCTATACGAAGTTTAGTAAATATGGTATTGGTGAATGAATAAGGTTTTGAAATATGTAGTTTGGAAATTGCGCGTGTGATTGATATCAGAGGAGTTTTTGTAAATGCGTGGTTTGAATTGATCAATTTGTTTGCCATGCAATTTTTAAAGTTCAGGAATTGAATGGTGCATTTGTTAAAAATTATATCTTTTTACAGATGTAACGTAGTATACAAAACACGAAAACCGGTAAAGAATTCTTTTCATTATTAGAAACTGAAATTAAAAAAAAAAAAATTATACAATATTAAACGATTATAATAAATATCTAATTTATTTTAAAAAAAAAAGCTGCATTTATTGTTATAAATATCACATTTTGCATCATTTCAATCATCCAATCAACAATAAATAAATAGCCTCAACGTTCACTCACAACAACCAATACAAAATATTAATCTCGCATATTGAAACCGTAACCCTCCGCTCACTCAAATCACAAATAATTCACTATCCCAAAAAAAAATCAATCCCCCAACTTCCACAAGCAATTCCACCTTCTCTCTCTCCCACCATTCCACCGTTTAACCGAAGAACCCTTAACTTTCGACGGCCACCACCGCCGTAGCGTAATGCGAATGACCTCGGCAACCCACCTATATATTCTATATATCCCACCACTTTTTCCCTTACCTCTCGCGTCGCGCAACTGTTACGGCAAGTAGAACGCGTTTCACACAAAAAAACCTTTTTTTTTCTCTCTCTACCCATACGGCCCACTTTTCCCTCCCATCGTATATATCCAAAAGATACCGTCGCGCATTGTACACTGTTTTCATCTCTCACCCCCGGGGTCCCATACACTTCTTCTTTTTTTTTTCGTAGCAACGACGACTTTTCCCCCCTCATTTTCTCCATTACGGACAATTCATTTTTCTCTACCTGAATTTATAACAATTTCGTGTGTATATATACGTGCGTATATCGGTGAATTATCTCTGCGTTTTAGAGCACTCGCGGGGTTTGAAGAGCATCTCCTAGATTTATGTTATATGGCTTTAAAATGGAAATCTAGAACGACAAAGTTGTGCCCGCGGGCGTAGTTTAAGAACGTAAATATATACATATATATTTTTTGTTATCTCGCGGAGGCACAGATTTTTGGGGCAATTTCGTGCCGTTTTAATATTTAAATTTTAGAGGTTCCTCGTTGCTATTGCGATTCGTATTGGGTGTTTCAATTTCAAGGGATACGTTTCGCAGACTTGTAATGGTATGTTCGTTTCAACTGAATTGTACAAAGTATTTGCAATTCTTTGAAATCGGAGGTAAAGAACGGATTTTCGCTGTAAAAGCTAGTATTAAATGAAATAATGTCATGTATTATATTGATTCATTGTATTTTCTCTTCATCAAACAATTTATATGATATATTCAAATATTTCTACGCCTTGAATCTACAGTTACTTTATACGCATTCAACATGAAATAAAATCAAACACTTAATTCTGTATTATCAAAGTACATATACGAACATAATATCCATTAAATACTATTTACATTACATCTCATCATATACTATTTCACACAAACAAAAAGAAAATCTCGCTCTCCAACATCACATTTTCCCCAACACGTCGACAAAAATATTTACTCTCTCTCTCTCTCCTACCTAACCCTTTCGGCAATAAAAATAAACTCTCTCTCTCTCTCTCGAACTCTCTCTCGAACTCTATACCGTGCGTTCACCCTGCGCGCGTGCAATAACTATATTTTTTTCACGAACCATCGACAGCCCTGCCACCTCCAACGCCATAAATTTGTCACTACACTACGCTTCTACTATACACTACCTCGAAAAAAAAACAACAACAAGTAACCCTTTCTCTCCGACGCACAACAAATTATATATATCTCGTTCTCTCTTTCTCTTTCTCTCTAATCCTTTACTCGAACGGAAAAAAACAAGTCACACATATGTGTGTGGGCTGCCGTGTATATATAAATCGCACGTCCCGTAAAAGTCAGCACGGCGACACAGCAAAATACTCTATACCCGCGGTCGCTATCAAAACACAGAAAGCGTCTCTCGATCGCACACGGATAAAAGTAGCAGCTATAGCGTACTTGTGTGTGTGTGTGTGTGTGTGTGTGTGTGTGTGTGTGTGTGTATATATATACACTTGCACCGCTGCACCAACGTAATCCGCGGGCGCGTACATCGGGTCAGGAAATACTATGTGTATGTGTATATATACATATACTCACACATACACAAACCGTTATCGACTTCTCTGTAAGTGCGAGGAGAAAAAGAAGCGCAGCAACGAATAGCTCTTCCTCTCTCTCTCTCTCTCTCTCTCTCTCTCTCTCTCTCCCCTACAGACTCCATTTCACCCCAAAACGCATTAACGCGCAACGGTGAAAAGAGAGCAGAAATACTCACTCTCTCTCTCTCTCTCTCTTTCTCGCTCACATTATTATTTCGATTGTTACGTTCTATACGAAGCACATATATATATACCTCTACCTTGCGATAGGGTGAGAGAGATACGCACGCTTACTCGTCAAAATTCGTCAGACTCTGTCAAAACGGCAAGGGTGCTACCGCCACCACCACCACCACCACCACCGTCGTCGTATTGTCTATGTACCCGCTTGGGCACGTCAATCAACTCTCTCTTGGTGTACGTATACCTTTTTTTTGCACGTACGTTTTTTCGCAGCCAACAAACTGAAGGGTGAATCCTGTATATATCGAGAACGTAAGCGTGTACAAGCGTCACGGACTGACGTTTTACACATGCGCGCGACGAATTTGGTTCTGGAGATCGCCTCTGCTGCTTTTTTATATCATGCTTTTTAAAGTGCCGCATTGAGTGTGGAGCGTGTTTTACGGAGTTTTCGTGTATAGAGAGGCAGATGTGCGCGAGATGGCAGAACAATGCGTACGGTCAATCGTAGAGAATGGAAAGGATGAGGCAAAAAAGATTTTTAAATGAAGTATTGATGAAGATTTTTTGGACGTGGTGTATGTATGTATGTATGATGTGCGCTATTGTACGAATGAAGTCATTGTATTTATGTTTTGGTAGAAATGTATATCTTAAGGGTGATTAGAGTATGATGAGTGCTATGTGTTTTGATTGTATATATTAGCTCATTAGATGTTATATTTTTAATAGGGAATTGATACGATAGTAAACCGGTAATAAACTTCAATTGACCATTAACATGTTATATATGCGTGTATGCACATACCATTATCAAAACCCACTCTGTTACATATTGTAAAGTTGTAAACGCGGTTCATACAACATCTATAATAACTTTGTTACGAGTATACACTTCACTTTTTGCAATAATTATACAACACCCTACACCACTTCTAAACCTCAATTCAAATACTCCATTCCATTCCTACAACTGAGTACCATATCTACCGCTAAAATACCTCTACCGAAATTATAACCGACTTCCTACAACCGCCTACTTACAACTCTCTCATCCGCGTATAGCAGTAGTAGTAGCTAGCAGTATAGCCACAGAAGCTTCCCTGCGAATTGGCATACCAATCTTCTAACGAATAAAACCCGCGTTATACACGCCGAGAGAGCCACGAATACCTCTCCCATCTCTCTCTCTCTCTCTCTCTACCTTCGTCTCTCGTAATTCGAATATTTTCGAACGGTGCGCATATCTCGGCTATCCTGGGTATCCCGGGAAAGTACGCGAGTAAGAGAGAGACTCGTGGTCTATGTATATATATACACCCGCCACACAATGAGCTCGTAACTCGCGCGCGCGAACTTTCCTCTCTCTCGTGCATCGATTAGGTTTGTATATATATTGTATGTATATACGCAGGCGCTACTTTCTCGCGACGATGATTTTTTCCGGCTTCGCCCTAATGTACCGTTGTGTGCAGTTCTCACAGTCGATGTGCAATTTTACGAAACTTGGTTGGTAAGAAGCAAGAACGAGGAAGAAAGTAATGATTTAATTGCGGATTAAGAAGATGCGCGACGTATACATCAATCCTCTTGGGAGGGTATGTATATATATATATATATATATATATACACACACACACACACACACACACGCGTATAGACGTGATGAAGTACACGTATATAGAGAGGAAAGGATTGCGAAGGATTGGGCACGAGTATCCCGCGCTTCGTATATGGCAGTTGTATCGAGATGAATCAGCACGCGCGGAGCAAACGCGGTGGTCTAGTTGGAAGAATCATGTGACGGCTGACGTTTCGAGTAGGTGTATATATATATAAAGTGCGTATGTGACCTATCGGTCTATCTGTTTGAAGCAACCCGTTTCTTGTTTTTTTTTCTAGTATTTTTTTTTTACACTCGTTCCTTGAAGACCGAGAAAGACAGTCATCATGCCGCATAGTGTATAGCATCCGTATTATTAATCTGAGTAATGCTAGTGTTTTTTCAAATTATATGCATCAGCGTGGGCAGAGCTATACCGTGTTTTGTTTTTTTCCAGAGATTTCAATGTATAATGAAGTATAAGTGGATGAGACTAGCATGTGGCGTTTTCTAGGATTGAAAACATTATTATGTAGTCGTCTATTTTAGTAGCATGGTTTAATCTGCTATGTGTAAAATGAAAACCCATTACGGTATTTGCTACCGCTGCTGTTGCTACTGCACCGAATTACGATCCTCTCGTTGCACAACGGCAATATAAAGAGGCAATCGGCCTCTTTTATCTGCATACCCGTTTCACCATTCTCCGATCCTTACATTTTTACGTATATACATCAATCGGTTATACCGACTCCACCCACTTCGTTGATAAAGTTCATATATAACGCTTCGCATATCGTCTCTCCCGCGCACACACACGATCAATTCTGACAAACTTCCGTATAATATATATATACCAACATGATTTTTACCAAACTCACGTAGAAACTCACCTCACCGCAACCACTGTATACACACACACATACATACATCACAGAACTCTATGCACAGCGGTGGCAGCGGCAACTGTGCGGAACACAGTCTTCTCTCTCCCGTGGTGAGCTGCTGCGGCGGTGTCTTCTCCACGACGTGACAGACACAGACGCTGACCGCAGAGAAGCGAGCAACACTAGCCGTAGGTGTATATATATACATATAGGTGTATATATATACGTCGTGTACGTGTGGTTTGCCAGGAGATAGAGAGAGAGGAGGCCGAATATGGCTGGCCTTGTCTAATGACCGATTTCGCAATGAACACTCGCGCGAAAACAGTTCGCGCTGGTTTGGGCGTTGAACTGGTTACTACTCGTGGGTACATGAGTGGGTTGGATGTGGTGAACCACTGTATATATGAGTATAGTTTAGGTGTTGGGATACATTTGAGATTGGATGGTGTAAACGTAAAGAGGTGGTCGTGAAATATGAGAAGTTGACGTATATATATATATATAACGAGGTTTGGTTATTGAAAATTTCTAAATACTTGTAATTATATTTCGTGAGTGGTTCAATATTTCATCTTTAAATGAGCTAAAATACTGTAATTGTATAATTTTGCACTACTTTGCTATACAAGTAGAAATAAATTACGAATGTAATATTAATAAATTTCAATGGGTATAACAGGTACAATTACTGTATTGCAACACTATTACCATAAACCACCATAACCAAAAAATAATAAAATTCGTTATATATTTAATTTCTTCATCCAAAAGCAAACCACGAGATCTAGATTACCACATTCCCGCGTCTGCCGTATAATCGCGTATAACAGAAACATCAACTTCAAGAAATAATCACGACCTCTTCCCTACCTTACCCTTTCCCTTCTTCCTCCTTAAAAAAAAAACAATTCCGTGGAAAATAAGATTAGACAAGGATAGCAGCGGGATCCGTTAAACGCGCGAACCTTGCGGCTTTTATCCTCTGAACCTATATCCACTCGAGCGCTTGCGTGAAAGAGATACAGTCGAGAGTGGGTGTGATTAGTCGGAGCGGGTGCATGTAGGCAGCAAGAGAGAGAGAGAAGGAGATGGGGGAGATAAATGGTTGGATGGATATTACATGTGCGCTGGTGTATATATGTATATGTGTGTGGTGCCCCCGCGTACAAGCGAGCCTCGCCTCGCCTATTTTGCCAAGTTGGGACAGGTGACCATCGGGCTCGCCTTATAGCGTAAAAGAAGGAAAGAGGGAGGGAGAAATAGAGGAGTTTGTGTAATGCTGAGAGAGAGAGAGAGAGAGAGAGAGAGAGAGAGATGCGGATCTTGGAAGAGAAAGAGAGCGGGAGAGGTGGGGTTTATGTGCGCGTTGGATGAAAATTAGAGTTGGCGGAGAATCGTCGTCATTATTGTTGTTGTTGTCGTTGTTGGTGATGTGTGAGATATGGTAATGGTGTGTTAATAATAGTAGGTGATGAAGGGGATACGGAAGAGGAGATGTTGGAATTAGTTTTGAATGGAAGGATGTTAGATTATTAATGGATTTTATGTTGTTTGTTAAAATTTATTACCTCACTTGCAAATATACAATTATTATGAAAAAATTTGTTAATTTTAATCAATAGTAAATAGGCTATTTTTTTAAATAGTATATTCTTTAAACCTTGTTATCATCATCAATATATATAAATTGAAGATGAATCAAATCTAAAAAAAGTATACAATATTTCACACTCAAAACCTTTATCGCCTGATTCACACCTTATTTACTTAGGATCAAATACAGCCTACACAATGCGTCGTTATATATATATATATATATATATATATATATATCCCTATCAAAAGATCGCCGCTCTATACGAGCATGAAATTATCATCATCATATAGTAGGATAAGATAAGCCCAAGCATATACGTTGCCTCATTGCCATCCACTCCAACAGGTGTCGTCGCGTCTCCTTATCTCTCGTCAACATTGAGCAAGGTGTATATAGGTATATACATGTATGTCTATCCAGCCTCATATCCCCAACTCATAAGCAATAAATGACTATTTTCTTACCTTCTACATATACATAACCACACTGTACTCCCTCTCTCACTAATTTGTTTACTCGATATCGCGAGCTGATAAACACACATATATACTAGCCATAGTACCTACATGGAATATTAGGTATAGTACAGTTCAGAGTGTACATATAAGGGAAGTTAGCTACGGATTTAAGCTATACGCCTCATACTGCTGCTGCTGCTTCTGCTGGTGTATAGCAGCGTCAGTCGTTGAAACTTTGCTCTGTACTTTGAGAGGGTGTGCAATTTAAGTTGTGGATTACAGGGCCATAGATTTTAACGCTTCATGAAATTACACACGAAGTTTCACCCTGAGCTCCGACGTGTACCCTATTCTCATCGTCGATGGTTCTAATATTACATGCTCCCTTCGTACGCAGTGCACAGTAAATTCTCCGTCTCATTGGACGGTTTGGATTCCAATATGTTAACGTGATTATTACAACTGCTGCGTGTGTATGTGGGCGTGAAGAGCAATGTAGCTTGAAGAGTTGTGGACATTAGATCATTGTTTCGGAGAATAGCGATTTGAAAATAGATATTAAATCTGTTTTATCATGTCTGTTTTAATTGGCCTTCTGTCGTTGTAATTAAAAATCTACGTTGAAAATAATGTTTTGTTCTTTATGTCTAATTTAAAGAATATCTTAATAATATATAAGAGAGTATATATTAAATTAAATAAATCATTTATTAAAAATGAACCCGTCAAAATTACATTTTTCTAACGACTTATATTATTTGAATAATTTTTTAATAATCTTTTTCATTTTCTTAATATCCATCAAATATATCATCTCGAGCGCACCTCAACACTCTTGAGTTTTTGAAACTTTTGCGGTTCATCAAAACTTACTTCATATAAACAGCTTTGTATCTTCCCAGGGTTATCCTTCAAAAGCTTTTTACTCAAACCTTATTATTTATGCAAACAATTATCTTTACCTTACGTAACATCGTAAATTATACCATATACTTTTATAAAAAAAAAAGTTATCAACTCTAAATTAAATAAACGCTAATCACCGTCCCATACTTTTATCTAAAACCTTCCAACCAACAACGTCATAAAACGCCGGCACCCTTTGTTCTCCAATCATCCGTACACTACATCATGAACTTCGTCTCCACCACCCACGCTAATAGCTCAACCCCGAAAACTCTGAAACTCGCGTACCGTCGGTCTATTGTTTACACCAATTCAGGCCAATTTCTCGTCTCTATATACACACTGACCACTGCACTTCTTCCCCTCAACCTTCATACATATTCCCAGCTCTGCAATTTTCTCATTACCGCCTATATATCCATCGTTTACCATAAATAAAACCTCGTAGCTACCGAAAATAACGAGAGAAAGAGAGAAAAAGGACAAAAAAAAATAGCCACGTAAAAGAAGCGGTAAGTAAATTTACGATATCGCTGCTGCGTTATTTATATCACCCTAATTTCCACCAATAAATATACCCAAAACGCTAGTGAGAGAGAGTGAGTGCTGCCGATTCAATGGAAAACTATCGTGAATATTCATCGCTGCTTTTCATAAACTCACCGGCGTTAGGTATATACACGCACTAGCCTTCCTCGTTTTTCTCACTCACTCTCGCGTGTATATATATATATATATAGCGTATATGTGTTAAGGATGCGCATGAGGAGAAGGGAGAGACTACGTTAGTCGCATTGTTGCCCGTATAGTTTACGAGCCTAGCGCATATGCTCAAAATCTGTCCGCGCTCTGCTGTTTCTCTCTCTCTCTCTCTCTCTATCCCTCCACCTATAGGTATACGATGCTCTCTACATACGCGCTCGTATCCTATACTTGCCTATAGATATAGAGAGGTGGGTTTCGGAAGTACGATGTACCTGTGAATTATACGACGGGTCGTCTTCCCCTCCTTCTCTTCCACTTCGACGCCTATATTTATATTTTCCCTATTGTATTTATCTTTTTCTCTCTTTTATCCTCGTTTTCCCAAACTTTTCTCCAATACAGACACAAATAATGTTTGCTATTTTTTTTTCTACCACCACCACGCATACAGTACAACTTGCAGCGTCGGCTTTTCTTCTGTCTAGAATATCTTCTCACGCGTGTGTATGTGTATGTGTTGTTGGTCATTCGAAGAATATCGCTCGCTCGGATGGTTCATTACAATCGATTATGTCGCGTAGCTCTTTCGGCTGTAAAATTTGTCGGTTTTCAGGGAAATTTATGTATATGCATATATATATATATATATATATATGTGACTGTACAGAGGTAAATTTATATACATATACAACGACATGAGATACGGGGATAGGTTATTTCCGTGCGATATTTTGGTAACGGTTATATTTGCTCTCCCAGCAATCGCTCGATGTACACTGACTCTCTCGCTTCATTAGAGCTTAATTGCGCGATATCGCTTTCGGTCTGATTTACGAAGTTATTACAGGGACTAATTGACGATGCGGATGTTATTTACGTTGATTAATATTTAATTGATTGTCTTTATTTCGAGAGAGGGAGAGGGAGAGAGAGAGCCATCATTGTGTGTTCCGGGGTGGGAGATGCTCAGGGTTATGACTTTCTTTCGCGTGCTTCGATCTTCAATTACGAAGCTAATTGAAATTATGTAAACCCTTTGGGTATACGCACGCTCGAGTTTCTTAGTGCGTATACATGTCTATAGGTAATTAAATCACGTAACTCAGTTAATGTGTATAGTGCAAACATTTCGCGTTATATAGTTAATAAATTTCATTTTTGTCAGATATCCTGCTTTCTTTTTTTTACAAAAAAGTTGCGTAGGTATATACTAAAATCTCCTTTTATCGTCCATTAATGGAAGTATAATGTAAATATTAATCATTATTACATTCGTATACAACCATATATCGTACCGATCTCTAGTTTCTACGTAATGCTGTTTTTATATTGAAAAATGCGTAACACGATAAACTAGCTAATTAAGCTTGCCTTTTAAACGTCCAACGTTATGAATCATATTTCACATATTACGAGAAACAGAATAATCATATAGTACATTGTTAATCCTCTACAAAACACTTTACCACGTTCTCTTGTTATATCCCTAAACCTCACTCTCTCTCTCTCTCTCAACTTACCAAAAATCGCGATTTCACGCGCAACTGACCAACCAGCCTCTCGTTAAGAAACGTTAAACCAACCCCAACCCCTATACACTCCTTTACTAAAACATTCTCATTATCGACCAACAAATCGAATCCCAATACCCAGTCCCAGGTGCTATCAAAAAAATAAAACAACACAACATCGAAAGTGAAATACCAGCTTCATTATGGAAAAGCAAAGTTAAAAGCAAATCGATCGTCCACTCACTCTCTCTCTCTACCCTGAGGGGGTCAACCCTCCCCCTCTTGGAATTTGCTTTATATCGCATATATAGAGAATTCAATCCTCGCATGCGAGCGCGGTCTCTGTTCATTGTGTGCGGTCGTGGAAATTAATTTCGGGTCAGCGCTCTCCGGAAATTGGTCGATAACAAGCGAGTTAGACATCCGTCGTCGCGGCTACCGCTTATGATTTCCCCGATTATCATTATTATTATTATTGCACATACGTGCAAACGTGATTTTCCGGACACTGCACTATGTATAACATATTATATGGGCGCATGCACGTAGATACACATACACACACCTTTCGAGTGGCAACCCGCAGAGATTTCGAGAGTTAGAAGAGAGAGCATATGTCGTTTGTTACATACATACATACGTACTACTACTATACCGCCGACGCTGCAGCAGCCGCTGTTATAGGGCAATATTCGATCGGAGGAAATTTGAGGAGACGATGGGACAAATTTATTGCTTTGATTTTAGGCTTAGAGAGTGAGAAATAGAGAGAGAAAGGTGATGCTGTATGGATCAGCTGTGCGCGCGTGAATGTACACGCACGCGTATGTGTGTGTGCAGATAAATCCTGGAAAGTGGACGTTTTTTATTGCTGTAAGCTTGTATAATCGATTGTTGATCTGCTATAAATTTCAATATTGTAAATATGGTTGATTAGTATAGAGAAAGTGAGAAGCGACGCGCGCGTGTGCTATAATAACTCAGGGGAGAGAGTAGAAGTCGAAGATGTTTTTTGAATTAGTGGTATATGAGAAGTGAAACGGTAGTTTTTTTGTTAATCTTTGCGGATGGATTTATTACTATTTTGCGCCTGATTCGCCGATTCTCTTCTTTTTGTAAATACGAAGAGGTTATATGTGCATATTATACGGAAATAATATATTATAGTAGTATTATATGTGAAAACTCGCAAAACACGCAATGTTTTTCAGACTTTCGTAATCGTAGTATATAAATATTAATGTAAAAGTATGCTTATTAATATTCAAATAAATCATTTCATAAACCACAATAACTTTCATCCTTTTATTTGTACACAGTGCATTCAATAACCGTTTAGTAAAAACCATATTAACCCCACTAAATACGAAATTAAACCCTCTCCCCGCAAAGCCGTCACATTAAATTTACGCATAATTCCACACGATCATCATCTAATCTTATATATATACCAATCTCGATCGTCATTAAACGTTCTCCCACATCGCGTACGACACCATCTATTAACGTCTACGTAATCCAACGCCAGCGATTTTCCAATATTACCAATGCGATGCATCTCCGCTTCGTCGTCACGTCCAAATTGTCTGTGGCGATGGTATTTTACATATCTATATGCATAAATGACAACGACGACGTTTCATCCCCCAATGTGATCCAAATTGAATCTTAATCCACGTTGGCGTGCTTTCAGCAGACTACCGGTGGTGAATACGTATATAGGTATACCTTCATTAGCATTTCTTTGTCATATGATCGCGCGGGTCGCAGAGCAATTGGATACTTGGGGAGTGACGGCAAAGGTATAGATATATAGAATTGTGGATGGTATGCATAAGTGAGTTCGTTATATATGAGTGAATGAACAGGCGATGGGTACGAGCGGAACTGATGTAATCTTAATCGTATCTTAATGGGGTTGTTGTTGTAATATGTATATGATGGTTTGGGAAGTGTTGAATACGTGTAGGGTTACATTGCTTTACGTATAAATTATTTTAATTGATCAAGGATTTGAATACAAAATTAAAATTTGATCATTACTACTAAAAATTAAGATATTTATGTTCGTAACCTTCTTCTCCCCATTACTTTGAAAATTGACCTATTTCACACCTTTACACTACTATCTCTATATTCATACCCCTTTCTCTCTTTCACACACACACGTACCCATACTCACCTCGCCTTTCAATCCAATAAAATTCCATAAAACCTCTGAAATCGTCCCAAAATCATCCTCCTTACTATCACTCCCCTTCGCCTATCGGCCATAGATCACCCATTAGGGTTTTTCCAAGCCTTATACACGTGATAAAAAAAAAACAATAGCACACGCGCACAGCAGTAGCCACGACGTACATTTCCATTCGCCTCGGCTTGGCTCCAAAAAAAAAGGGAGCACTGGAACGGGGTGTCGCGAGTAAGGTATATACGAAATTTTTCCGTTTTTTGGAATAACCAGGGCGGCGCGTTATCCTATTGTTCCCTCGAGTGGTGACAAAAAAAAAGGAAAAAGAGGAAAAAAGAAAACGGACCGTGATCGCCTTGATACGGGGGGAGTTGATCATGTGCTCGCTACGCTACGTACCTATATATGCTTGACTCCCCCTCGCTTTCTTTCTCCCTTTTTCTTTCAGTTTTTTTGAAATCGTAAATCTTGCGGTAGACGCGCAAAAAAATCGTCCACCGACAGTGTGTGTAATCGAGTTCGCGTGTATACCGTATATATATAGTGTGTGTGTGTGTGTGTGTGTGTGTGTGTGTGTGTGTGTGTGTGTGTGTGTGTGTGTATATATATATATAT
>JAYJLV010084444.1:0-13861 GCA_036873485.1 Torymus texanus | reverse complement strand
CTAAAAGTAAGGTCATATTTGAGATCAGCCCATCAAAATACATAAGGATATGATAGTCAGTGCTCTGGGTTTAAACAAACGATAACATCATTTTTTTTATTATAAGGTTCTTTTGCACCATGAGTATGCTCCTAAAGTATAGACAATCAATAAGGAATGTTATCTCCAAATTATGAAAAGATTGCGTGACGCAATAAGAAGAAAACGACTGCGACGTTTGGCTGTTTCGAAGATTAAAAATGCTTCTTAAAGGACACCGATTTGACGATGTGCAAACGACTGAAACTAATGCGACGGTCGCTTTAAAGTCGATATCGAAAAACGAATACAAGAACTGCTATCAAAAGCGGAAATGGCGTTGGGAGCATGTTGTTCTACCAAATGGGGACTACTTCGAAGGATGTCATAAGCCAGATGACGTAGAGTAACTTCAGTGGAAAAATATGGAAGTAGGTCGGATACTTTTGGGACACACCTCATACACCTACATATATAGAGATATCTTCTCTCTCTAAATTTTAAAGTCATTTACGCAGTGTAACAATATTTAATAATAAAAAGATAATATAAATTTACAACATTATTATTAAATTCTGAATATAAATAATTAATTAAAGAGATTCAGAATACAGGCCTGTCAAATTTTTCATTGTGATCAGACTAATGCAGATGAATTTTATAAGAGGATATTAAAAAGACTACATATTTATAAGAATAATTGTTTGCACATAATCAGATGAGAACTTAACACCAACATCCTCGTACACGCCACCGGGTCTACCACATTCTTTTACTCAATAAAACCATCAGAGAGAGAGTCAACGCAGATGTTAGGAACGGAAAATGCTAAAATTAAAAGATTACATGTAACACAACCCAACCCTTCCTCAATTCCACCACTATAAACTCAGATGATCTACTCTTTAAAAAATGATGAAGGAAATGTGAGGCCAAAATAAAACCTTTGTGATTGGTTATGTCTGTATAAGAAGAGCCCGTGATTGGTAGACGCTAGTGTTGAAGTCAGAAGTTAATAAAAAAGTTAAATAAAACATAAATACTGTTCTCATATCAGTAAAATTTTTAACCTCAAAATTTGTTTTTGCTGGAAAAAATAGTAATAAAATAAGTATAAAACAAGGTCAGTGTAAAACTGCATACATATGAAAGTATAATAAATAAATTAAATTAAAATTTTTCACACTGTCGCAGTATTAATATATAAGTAAGATGAAGAGCGCACGAAGAGCGCGTGATGTTGCTAGTAATATAAATTTAGTATCAGTGATAAACAATACACAACCACACCAAAACAATACAATGGGAGAAATTAATGAAACATTTACAAACTTTACTCAGACGTAAGAGTCAAATAAAAATAATTCAAAATTCAATATTAAAAGAGACTATAAATTATTACAAAAAGTAGCTTTAAATGTGTCGCTAGACTACATTCATTCAGAGTTAAGATCTAATGACTTATTAGACATAATAGACGATAAAGTACAATCCCCATTAAACTTAACCGAAAAAGAAGTAGGAAAGGGAAATTCATTAGTCAGAGGTATCATAATAAATCATTTAGATGAATATTATCATAAGAAAATTTTAAATTTGAAAAATCCCAAAGAAATAATAAGGAAAATCAGAGAATCCAGAAGAGTAGAAGTAAACGTAACAACTTACTCAGTCAGAGCTCAACTGTATCGCTTAAAAATGAATAAGAAGGAGAAAGTAAAAGAATTATATGAGAAATTTGATAATATAATCAGTGAGTACGAAAGCTGCGCTACAAGTGTACCACTAACAGAGGAAAAAAAGAGAACAGTATTTCATCAAGCTGTCTCATATGATAACCCTGAACTTCATTCGGATTACTTAATCAGAAGACAAACTGACAATAAAGAAATGAATTTAGAAGAAATAAAATAAGTTTTTTACAGTTAGAAGCAGAGAAATAGAGTTCAGTGGAAATCGGAGGACCCAGAGCAAATCTAACTCAGAAGAGAATAGAGGAAAAAGGAATACCGGAGTGGAAATCGGGACCACATGCGAAGTGCTTCAGATGTAATAAGCGGGGACATGTGGCCCCGAATGGCCCACTAATCAGGTACAACCTGCGGTTTTGCTACGTATGTAATGCAGAAGTTGATCACAAAGGTCCAGATTGCCCCAAAAGGGCAATACACCCAGAAGGTATGATAATATTCAGAATAAAGCCCCCACGACACAATACTACACAAATAATTACACACAGCACAGAGGAATAATAAAAATATCAGAGAGAGACGTCTTAAAGCAAGCAGCAACAGCGTATATTGCAGGTACGACTAACAATAATAACGTTTATCGCAGACTGATATCGCAGAATGCACGGGAGAGGTAATCAGAAAAACGAATAAAAATAACTCAACAAATATAGAAATAGACGGAAAAGGAAATGTAAAATCAAACATTAATACAGACGAAATAATTGTTTTGAAAAACGTAATACCAGCAGAAAATATATCAGAGAATCTAATTTCATCCAGACGGTTTAGGAATTTATTTAGATGACCGAACATTGAAAATTTTTAATAAACAGACGAGTGTAAAATACTCTACTAAACCATAACAGTAGAAGAGCAGAGTAATATTACCAACAAAAATTCGGTAGGCGTAGTGACAGAAACCGCTGCAAAAGTTTTGTCGGCAATGTAGCCATTGGGACGTGACGGTGGCCAGTTGTCCAGACTGTTGTGAGAGTTGGAGGGAAAATTATCAAAGGGAGGCGGGGAAGTGCTAGAGCGCAAACACCGCATTTTGTTTCTATGTAAACGCATAGAACATAAAGTTATCTTCGTTTTCTTCTGTAACAGTTATTTTTTTTTATAAAATAATAAAAAGTATTTAAACTTGAGATCCCCCTATGCTGTTTTTCTTATTTTTAGAACCTATTGAGATCCCGAATTGGAACCTCTAAAACCCCGTATGGATTCCGTTATCAACCGTCATATTCAATTCAGTTCTCGCATGACGCCTAGTACTAAAATTAGTCTTACAAAAATGCCGTACGGTCCGTAAACCGCTCTGATAGGTAATCGCTACAAGAAGTAAAAGTTTTGAGTATCCCCTGCCCCGTGAAGTAAGCATGCGCATGCCAAGAACCCGTCGTGAACCCTTATCTGCATGCAATACCCGTATTTCGATCCTGGCCCGCCTACTCCTATCTAGTAAGTCATGTTCAAGAGAAAGGGGCAGATAGTCTGCTTAACGACCACGGAACAAACCACCAATTCTTTTTCAGACCGCAACCAAGACGGGACAGGTTACCCAATACTGCACGAGCGTCTGCGACTCCTCCGAGTGGAAATCGTAACAGACAGTGCAATAATATCAACCGAGAACGCACTGAGAGAGCTTAGTGCGCGAGCCTACCTCCTCACCTAGCTGCAAACAGGACCCCTGCTAGAAATCGCATGCTTTTAGATCTTTGCGCCGCAGTGGGAAGAATGATACCCAACCAGGAAAGAAACGAGGGAGTCTCGGTAACTCGCCGTAGTTTTGTATGGAGAACCCAACCCCTGAATCTCTATGCCTCGCTAACGGCTAAAGTGACTGCCTATTGCCACCGAACCTGTCAAACCCCCGACATCGATGCTATCGGTGCGTATCTTCTTAATACGTCGTCGTGCATGTAGAGCCTTTGAATCCCCTCAGTTCGCCTGAGGATCGCGAGGGTCAGCAGGTAAACGCAACCGAGGTTCGCTCTTTGAGATGTCATATACCGAGAAGATCAAACAAGTGAGAAAGTACCACATAAGCTGTCTAACATGGTGATTTAGTCCAACATGTGACCAGTAATATTTTACAGTCAAGACCCCGATGACATAACTCGCTCCAGAAATACGGCAACCCGCGAGCGGGTGAATTGTAAGGAAATGAATCGTTAAAATTAAAAGTTAAGGCTTCTAGAACCAGTTCTAACCAATCACGATCCGTAGGACATATATTTTTTTTTTTTTTTCTGCAAGTCTAATGGCTTTGTGCTTAGTGTGATCTATGCCGTTCAAATTCGACGTACGTAGACGTCTAATTCGCTCTAATTCGAAGGGGGAGGTTGTAACATGGCAATCTGCCATGTAACAAGAAGTGACAGCTGACTGCACAGTCAGACTTATGTATTTAGAAATATCTATTAGGTGGTGCTGTGTCGCTGAGTAGCCTAGCCTGCGTAGTACATAATTATGTATCGCAGACCCTCTGAAGCGAGTTCTGCACCTTATACTAGTAGAGCCTAGCCCCGATACTCTATAATAACATTACCCACCCGGGAGTACTAATAACGAGCACAAGACAGACACACTTATTCAACGAACCTATCCCCTCACATGCTAAGGAACTTATCCCCTCATATCATAAAGAACCTATTTCCTCACATGCTACAGTATCTATACCTCACATGCTACCCTCTACTCCCTAACATACTGCCACCACCACAAGAAGATCAGGAGCTCCTGGAGCATGCAGCGAGAAGTGACAGCTGGACAAGGAGCAGGAAAAGCTCAGGAGCCAACACCACTTCAGCAAAGCCGTCGAAGCAGGTATCAGCCTCCACCCCTGGCAGGACTCTTCACCTCAGCTACTTCGTAGGCAAGGCACAGCGCGCCCTGCATCTGAAAAGGGCTAATAAATTAATAGGCTTTATAAACACTACCTAGAGAGAAGCAATACCGCCACAGATGCAGTCTCGCCTCGGGGTCTGAAAACAACAACAACATCATCAGTCAGTAATAAAAAGTAAGGTTAAATAAGAACATGACGCTACTTACGTGACTGCCTGGACAAAGAAGTTGCTGCACGGCTGCCGAAGCTGCTAACTTTCATCGAGACCCCGCCATTAACACCCGGAGAATACTTAGAGAGCCCAGCTGACGAAGAACGAGGCGAGCAGTCGAAATTCGCATGACACGGCAAGGTGTACGTGCGCGTGAAGGCGTCAGCTCCCGCGGCCTTCCACTGCTCGGCCGAGTGCGAGGCACCACCACGCAGGCGCGCGTGCAGCGGGCTTCGACACAAGACAGCAGGGTCGAGAGACGGCGAAAAGACAACGGCGTTGCCGCTGCCGCTACTACATTTGCAATACACGGTGATACCGGGCACATACGGCTTGCTATACACTGGGCGCATGTGCGCGATGCGCAATCTCATCGGAGGAGAAAAAGACGGAGACCGGTAGAGAAAGTACTTTCCGACCAGTGCTCGACTTTGCAGGACATTCAGTGACAGCTCCGCTTCAAAAAAAAAAAGAAATGGAACATACAAGCTCAAGCCCTGAGTCCGAGAGAAGTCGTCGTCAAGTCATCGAGTCATGTAGTTGCCGTGCTGTTTGGAGTGTGATGCCCTTTTCTCCTTTCCCTTTTTGCATGTGTCGTATTGTGTCTGCGCGTCGCGTATTTCATAGTACATAAGCTTCGTCCGTTGAAGAGATGTAAAAGTAGCTGTGAGTACTACAAGTAAGGTGTAGGAGCCGCGTCGGGGCGGCTATCGTATTTAAATTGTGAATCCGCGTATCCCTTTGTAGTCGAGTCCGTGCAACGTGCCGCGAGAGCGGCTGGCGCCATCATTTCAGTTCCATTTTGGTTTTGGCAATAAAAGGACTAAGTGAAGACTATTTCGTTGTGACGTAGAGTTTATAGTAATGCACATTCCCCTCCCAATAACTCAGAGCCCGAATCCGGGTTACAACATATATATGGGTGATTTTATGTGAATCGTGAGGACTGAAATTTTAAATCTCCTGAAACCTGGTTTAATATTTTCAAAATCACAAAAAAATACAGAAACCAATTTTTAGCATGATATTTACAAATGTTCAAGGTCATTCCAACCTCAAAATTTTGCAATTTTTATTTTTTCGATAAAAGGAAACTGTTTCGTTGCGAAATTAGACCCCCAAATCGCACGCACAATCTCGCCCTGAAGGCTCCTGTACTTCACAAATTATTCAACTCGCGACTTCGATTCTAACTCTTCGGATTGTCAAGTGCCGTCGTGGCCGAATTTATTTAGAGGGGCGCCAGGTCACGATATTCTCGACGTCCGGTACTTCTCGTAATTTCTCGTGTGGTCTCGCCACGTGCCCTAATGCCTCGGCTGATGGTGACCCTATTCTCCGGATCGGGGTGACAAGTGAAACGGCCTGGAGGCGGCCGGAACCCTCGGCGACAATTCCAACTGGACAACGTTCTCTCCTCGGCCTGATCGCAATACATACGGCAACAATGCCGCTCGTGAAAGGACAACACACGGGTGGGGGGGGGGGCAGATGAAAATTCACACTGCAAATAAATAAAAACAAAATAAGCAAAATAAAATCACTATTCATTAAAAGAAACGACTACAAATTCAATACCCGACAATTCCACTATTTCTCGCGTACCGTAAATTTTTGCCAAGATGGCCGCGAATACACACACGCGCGCACTTAAATGGTCACCGCACTGGCCCGCCGCACAACTATTCCCGCTACGACGCGAAATGTACGAAGATATATATATATATATATATATAATAATAATCAGAAAAATAGAGGGTCGGGGGCAGAAAGTGTACAAGCCCTCCGACGGAGCAAGATAAGGGCTCACCATATGCGCTGACTCGTCCTGGGTCTTGCTGCTGTGTCGTTTTCCTCGTACGCTCTCTCTTATACTCTCCCTATCTCGCCTCGGCCACTAGCTATACTCTCGTTCCGCACTTATCACTAACGACTCTCAACTCCTGTCTCACTAATTCTCTCTCTCGCTAAATACACTCTAAAACTGCTCCGGTACTAAAAGGTTGACTTGCTGATTCAATAGTCGGTACTAGAATCTCTCTCTACCTCTATACTTCTACTCAAAATGCCGACCGCGTTCCACAACTGTCTCTACTAGAATGGCTGCTCGGCGTCCCTTTTGCTCCAGCTTCCGTCGTCTTCGTCGTGCTTGCGTATTCCCTTTTCTCTCACTTCTTCTTACTTGATAGGTATTTCCCCTTCTGAGCAGCCTCGTTCTCCTACGTTCGCAACTTTGGTTTCTTCATCCGGTTGCATACTCCAATTAGGTTTCTGAAAGCGTGAGTCGTGCTCTGATTGGCCTCGTGCGGATGGTGAAGATCGGCGCGGCCTGCGCAAGCATACGTAATACTACCATTTATTGCGCGCCAATTTTGAATGTTGTTGGCGATCACGATCATTGGAGAAACGCCTTTATGCGCGTAAGCGCCTCCACTGAATGCAGGTTCTACCTGGCTGCTCCACCGCGTCGTGTGCCGGTCGTTCCCTCACCTCCTATCCAAGCACCGCTGCGCTATCTCCTTCTCTCGCCTTGTATTCATCCCGTATCACAATCTACCGGGCAGCCCACAGACTGCCTTTGACTCGTGCTCTCTTACTCGCTCCAACACTGCTGTGCTATCTCTCCCTATCTCTCATACTCATACACGGTAGTGTGCAGCGCGCAGGCTGTCTTTGCCTCGTGCTCTCTCACTCACACCAGCGCCGCGGCGTTATCGCTCCTTCTCTCTCATACTCATGCTCGCAGAGGTAATATTCTCTCTATCTCTCACTCTACGCGCAGTATACCGTGACTATATGCGGCTACGGCATACTCTCTCTCCTACTCTACTTCGCGTATAGGCGGACGTCTCTCTCTCTCTCTCTTACTCTCTCTCATATGACATGTGACACTCTTCACTGCCGTCGTTGCTCGTCGTAGCGTAGCCTGCTAGCGTACCTATCAATCACTTGCGGTCCCGCCAAAGACACTATCGCTCCGCAATCTAGGAGTGTCCGACACGGCTCGCCCCCTAGTATCACTTCGATGAATGGACGGTTCTCGGCGCTCATCTTCGCGATGAGTTCTTCGTTCATCACCTCCGTTTTCAAGGTAGCCGCCTCTTCCGTTCCCTTCTCCGCGATCTCTTCTCTCTTTATGTCGACGTTCCACTCCGCCTCCGCGATCGCCTCCTCAACTCCTTCATGGACTTGTGCCAAGTCGACTACACCTAGCGAATGGCTTGCGGTCGTACTGACGTCGTGCGTCTCCTCCTCCTTTCTCTCTGCCGACTCCTCTTCTGCCTCTCTCCTCTCTTGACCCTCTTCGGCTTCCTCTTGATTTGGCGTCGTTCCCCGTGACGTTTGCTCTTGATGCTGCTCCTCTTCCACCAACGCGTCCTCTTCGCCTCGTCGTGTTTCGTCTTCTGCTTCTTCTGAGTGCGCTGCTTCTCCGCAGTGCTCCTCCGCCCCTTCTGAACAGTACACGTCCTCTCTCCGTTTCTGGATCGCCTCTCCACTGGTTTTCTCTCCTCTCGTCAGTGTTGGCGTCGTACTCGAAGAAGGCATTACAGTATCTTCCTGCTTCTCTCTCCTCCTAGTGCTCGGGATCACTGTATCTCTTCGTGACTGACTCGCCTCTCCACTGGATTTCTCTCCTCTCGTCAGTGTTGGCGTCATACTCGAAGAAGGTACTATAGTATCTTCCGGCTCCACTTGAGCGTTCCCTTGAGGATGCGTATCGCTCCCGTCTCGGTTCTCTTCTACTCTCGTTCCGCTATCGCTGCTCCAAGCTACTGATATCTCGATAGTGATTGCTCTCCTCTCGGCGAGAGTGCTTATCCCGCTCTGCTCCCTCTCGTCGCTCGTCCCCGCGCCTCGTACCTCTCGAGATATTTCGTTCGGATCGGCTTCGCCTGTCCTCCTCTTCACGTTTGCTGGTCGTGCTTCTGTGTTCCCTTCTCTCTGCCCTCACTGGTGTGCCCTCGTCCTCTATTTGCGGTATCACTCTACTTGCTGGCCGGTCGGCCCGGTATTCGCTAAATTCCCCTTGTATAAGGCGTCTAGGTGGCCTTAGATTCCGTCGCCGTGGGGTATTTTTCGCCTTGTACGTGCTACTCTCTCTGTCCTTCCGGCGTGCTTCTTGGTCTGATTGTAATCTCCTCCGTGCGTGGAACGCGGCGAGTTTAGTAGTGATTTGGGTAAATCTCGTACTCGTATATGCGTCGACTTCCTCCTCCTCACTAGTTGTCCTTTCGCCATTATTCCATCCATTCTGATACAGCTCGGCGTGCTGAGATTTCGTAGCCTCCACTGGCGGTATGGGTCGCTCGTCCATCGGTCGCTCCATTACCGGCGCCGTCGTCATTGAGAGGGCAGGCGGTGCAATCCAAGGCGTTGGTTGCGTTGACGATACACCGTTCCCGGAGCTTATTCGAGGCCTGACTTCTCGTTGCGGCGTAGTAATGGTATTCAGGTTGTGTAATCCTAATGTGCTCATCCTCCAGCTTTTGGTCTTGCCAGACCAATATTCTTCCACTTCTGGTGCGACGGTGATGTATTTCTGACTCCTTTCCACCGCGCCTGCTGTGTTGACTGCTGTGGTGACGAATGGCACTGAAGTTGTTGTAGGGGTGATACACATGCTCGTCATCGACGAAGTCGTCGTTGGTATGGCGGTCGTTGCACCGTTCGTCGTCGACGTCCCCGCCGTCTGTCCCGATATCGACTGGGTGGATGGAGCCGCGTTGATGACATCACTAAACTCTGCTTCGCTAACAACAGCGCTTGACCCCTCAGAATTTTCCGTTCTCGTCGTGCCTTCATCGTCCGTGGTGATTACTAATTTCGGTTTCCTGCCTCGGCGCTTCTTCATTGGTTGCACTTGCTCTCTCTCTTCTTCCGTCGACGACTCTTCCGCATGACCAGGGTGCTGGCTAGAATCCTCCTCGTACCAGGGCACATCAGCTACTCTGATTCCTGCTTCCCTTAAGTTGGCTCTTAGCAATCGATCTTGCCTTTCTACGACACTCCCTCTCGTACTGAGCTTCCGTTCTCTAGGTGCTGGTTTAAGTTCCGCCGGCGGTAGTCGAAGTATTTCCAGATGCACCAGTCTAATTTCCCTAACCTTCAGCAACTTCTTCATGCGGGATGCGTGCTCTTGAGCGCTCATGTTGAACTCTTCTTTCATCGAACTTCTTTCTTCTCTCTTGAATCCGTAGTTTGACGTGCTCGTTTCTGTGCGGTCGTAGGAGAAATGCGAAACGTGGGAGCCTTAAAAGCGCCTGTCGCGTCTTTACGTGCCCGTCCTCTGCGCTGCTAGCGCAATTCAATTTCCACGAAAAAGAAAAAAAAATCAAACTGCGAGCCGGATCAATAATTCGAGAAAGGAAAAAAAAATAAAAAGAACAATTTAACTAGAAGAATTCGATGGTTATCTGCCGCTCAAAGGATCTTCGCTGCGCTTTCGCGCGCTCCAAGGGATTGGGAAACGACGGCGTGCTTCACTTGCTGGTAATCACCAGGG
This sequence comes from Torymus texanus, assembly GCA_036873485.1. NCBI lineage: Eukaryota > Metazoa > Arthropoda > Insecta > Hymenoptera > Torymidae > Torymus > Torymus texanus. The sequence continues at coordinate 3,542 of JAYJLV010084444.1, read as the reverse complement.
CTCGTGCGCGCTAAAAGCTGCTCAATAAATGTCTCTGCCGAACAATATATATATATATATATATACAAACCCCCAAAAAAATCAATATTCAATATATAATATAAGATCAAATATAAAATTAAATAATATGGTCTGATATATATATATAATTTATAATATTGGTTAATCTGGTGATTACCGTATTCGCTGCTGCTGAAAAGGAGGACAAAATAAATAAAATTCAAATTCAAATTTCATTCAAATTCTGCAAAAAAATTATTTAAATAATTTTTTCGATTTCTCTTCGTCGCTTGTTATGCACCGCAACGTAAAAACTTTTCCTTTTGCTTGCGTACTAGCGAAGCACGCCTTCGCATCCGCACGCTCTCTCGCTAAGTTAATTTCAGGGAGGCCGGAATACCGACCGACTTCCGCCTGACTCAGGAGTTTCTCGTAAAAAAAATGGCTTCTTCAATTACCCTACGGTGATCTGGACTTCTCGCACTTTTCCCTCGTTTTCCCTTCAACGAGTTTATTTCGTTCGTCCTCTGGTGCGAGCTGGCTCTCACAATTCTCCTGTATGGCTGCGCGCGCATATATATATACGTTCGATCGTCGTTCATTCATTTTTAATTGTCGCGGCCCCACGTTGCGGCGCCATTTGTGACGTTGCGAAATTAGACCCCCAAATCGCCCGCACAATCCCGCCCTGAAGGCTCCTATACTTCACAAATTATTCAACTCGCGACTTCGATTCTAATTCTTCGGATTGTCAAGTGCCGTCGTGGCCGAATTTATTTAGAGGGGCGCCAGGCCACGATATTCTCGACGTCCGGTACTTCTCGTAATTTCTCGTGCGGTCTCGCCACGTGCCCTAATGCCTCGGCTGATGGTGACCCTATTCTCCGGATCGGGGTGACAAGTGAAACGGCCGGGAGGCGGCCGGAACCCTTGGCGAGAATTCCAACTGGACAACGTTCTCTCCTCTGCTCGATCGCAATACACACGGCAGCAATGCCGCTCGTGAAAGGACAACACACACGGGGGGGGGGGGCGAGAGATGAATATTCACACACGCAAATAAAATTAAAAAAAACTAAGCAAAATAAAATCACTATTCATCAAAAGAAACGACTACAAATTCAATACCCGACAATTCCACAATTTCTTTTTAACTAAAAATTTGAACTTTTTTGTATAGCACATTGTATGGGAAGAAGTTTACAAATTTGGTGCAGAATCAGTATGAATTTTTGTAATGGCGTTGCCAATATTCTTAACCTTTGGAAGTTGACATTTCTGGTACGCCGGGTTAAAATATAGTAAAATTCTATTTTTATTATTTCATTTTGAACCTTTTTTTGGAAAGTGTGGGATGCCTAGACTGGAACATGCGACAGATGATTTAAGTACTCAAAAAAATTAAAAAAACACAGATAAATAACTGTTATATGTTGTGCTGTCAAAGTCAATACGTACAAATAATTGTATTCGTATTATCTATGAGTCGTTTATGTTTCACTGCATACTTTTTACAGGAAATATCATTTATATTTAGCCATCTATTTCCATTTTAGAGGTAATTTTACAGATTGCTTTATATTTCTTTTTAATTAATCTTTTTCAATTAATTTCCTGTTACTGCCAACTGTTAACTAAAAAATCATGGAAATTGCCTTTCAATGAAAAAAATCAAAATTTCAAAATTTAGAGGTTAGAATAACTTTCGAACTTTACAAATATCTTGATAAAAATTTGTTTCTTTGTTTTATTTTTGTGATTTTGTAAATATTAAACCAGGTTTCAGGAGATTAAAAATTTCAGTCCTCACGGTTGACATAAAATCACTCATATATATATATATATATATATATATATATACACGTTAGTTTTGCCGGGTGTTATGGGGACATAGACACCTTTCGCTCAGAGTTCGCCTATTAACGCGTGACTAAAGAAATAATCACTCTCAGAGAATTGACTCTAGAATTGTCCCCAAAGTAGTGTGTACATGTATAATAGTTTGGGGACCGTCCCCAAACTCATGCATTGTCCTTAAAGTCGTGCATGCGCATACGTTTTCGTCCCCAAAGTCTTTTTAATACATATATATTGTGACACGGAAAATTGCGTGTCTCAGTAAAGAGACATTGTACGCGCGAATATACCGCGGTGTTGGCAAACGGAGCCTCGACGGGCGACGTCGCACGCACACATACGCGCGCCCGTGTCCCTATGCCTCGCCGTAGGCAGCGGAATTTCTCCTCATGTCCCTCTCTTCCCCTACAATGCCTTGGCTGTAGCTGAGGAATACGAAAGAGCTGGAGCTAGAGCGTATACGGATCAGCTGGTAAGGAGAGGTACGACGTCACCGTCTTCCAACGCTGACCGAGGAGCAGCCGACAACCGAAGAGGCAGAGAGAGAGAGAGAGAGAGAGAGAAAGAGAGGGAGAGAGAGAGAGCGAGAGAGAGGAAAATCACTGGCACGGCAGCGCCGACTCGGCCCGCCGAACGCAGGCACGAGCCCGAACAGGAGAGGCTCGCGCGCGCCGCGATAAAGAATGCGGCCGGTCGGCGAAACAACGTGCGGAAACACGTGCACGTCTCCAGTTGGCATTTTGGCCGGCATTCGTTTGTCAGCCGCCGCGCCGTGTGCTCTTGTCACAGCATCGTCGCGCCGAGTTCTACGAGAGAGAGAGAGACGACGAGAGTGAGCAAGCGAGAGTCTGCAGCAGCATCGACAGGTTCCTAGCCAGGGTAGTTGCCCTTCTTCAAATTTTCCCCCGCGGTTTCTTCGCGATCGGGTGTATGCGCGTTGTCGTCGGAAGTCGCGCAACAATATACGACCTCGCGCAAGCTACAGCGCGTGCGATAGCTGTAGCAGTAGAATCCGGAGTGTTCTTGCTCCCGGCTGCGAGCTAGCCGGCGGAACAAGTATCGATGCAAGTGACGCATGCACCTGGCGCCCGGGTTTCTGTAAATTCATACTCCCTGTATTTTCTTTTATGTAATACATGTTCAACAATAAATTTGATGAATCTGCGTGTGAAGGTAAAAGTGCGAGAGTAGCGAGTTATTCCTTCCCGCCGCATCATTGTTTTTCCTCCATGACCCGCCGCTCTGCCCTGATTCCCAGCAGAGTGTGACAATATATATATACACACACACAGACTAGTGGGGCTCCGCCCCCCTACTCGCTCCGCTCGTCAACCCCCAAATTAACGTTGAGAAATATATGATTGTACTATTACTTTACAATTTTTTATAGAATTCTATAAATTCAATTTACAAAAAGATTATCTTGTATCGGTTAACTCTATGACATTATCTTAAAAGCACAGTTAAGTTTTATTGATGAAAAAAAGAACAGTTTTCCACGTCATCCTAGAAGTACTATTCATAGACGCGATGAATTTTTATTTTAAGTGGCATCTTTCCCCAATAGCCCTACCTTACCACTGTGAATCTGAAATTATATAACTATTTTCCATATTTTTGTGACTTATTTTCTATTAGTTTATATTTTATTTATGAATTTGTTTGAAAGTTTCAAAATTATTTAT
>JAYJLV010084423.1:0-13864 GCA_036873485.1 Torymus texanus | reverse complement strand
ATCTACTAATTAAATAAGAAGAGTTTTACTATTTTAAATAGTGAATATTTTCACTAAAAATTAGTGAATATTCACTAATGTTTCGGTGGAACAATTTTAACTAATCTTTAGTGGTTTTTTCACTAATTCAACTTTAGAGAGTAATAAGAACAATGGTAAAATGGCTGTACAAAAGTGAATAACTCAAAGTTACCTATTCTATCTCATCAGAATTCATAAAACAATTTCTTATTATTAAATCTAGTTTTATATTAGAAAGACTATCTCAAAAAATAGCAGCCTCTACATAACTATTTTCAAATTAAACTGACTCTTACAAATATCAACTTCAAGACAGTACATCAAACTTTAACTGTAACAACAAATCGAGTCCCGATAAAAGAAAAGGCTCAACACCCACGTCGTGTCTTTAAAAAACGAAAACACGCGCAAAACTTCGCACGTGTAGAATTCCGTGGTGCGGCGGCTGTTATCTACGAGAAAGGTCCCCCGGTCATAAATTCGGTTATCGGCCCGTCCGAAGCATTCCGTTCTCCTCTCTCTCTCTCTCCCTCTCTCCCTTATTCTTGGAGCTCATAATACATACTCGACCTCTGACCGGTCGAAGTGTCATAGTTCCGAGTGGAACGAGGACGAATCCTTGCGCGCTTATACCCGAGAGGCTGACTTTCGTCCCCAAAGCCCTGAGACGTTTCGTGACAATGACGGCTGGCACTACGTACACGTAAGGAGCGCGCACGAATCTTCGATATTCCGTGTCTGTATGCTGGTCGTGGCTATTGCTATAGGAGGAGAGGAGAAGAGAACGATTGGAGCGCACGGATGGACGGACGGATGGTGGACGGGTGGACCGGAAAATTTCCAATATCTTCATTGTGTCATTCCAGCGCGGAGGTCGATCCTTTGTGTGATTGATACTTTTTGGGTTGACTTGCACTGGAAACGGTTTTATACAGACGGATGGCGTCGACGGTGCGTATTGTATAAGGTGCGAAAGTCATATATTCGCGACACGTGAAATTTGATCTGCCGAAAATTCGTGTGAGAAATGATCTTTTTCATGCAAAAAAATAATATAAAAATGAAAGATTTTAATAATAAAGATTTTTCTGTTTTAAATTTTATAATGATAATCTCTTTGATAATGGGAGCTTAATATTTTATTATACATTTAGAAAAGGTTATTTATCAAATATTCTCTTAAGATTATGGTACAAATAACGACGCTTCCAAACATATTTTAATGTTAGAATTTAACTTAGAATTGAACAAAAATTAAGTAACTATCTTTCAAGATGTAAAAATGCAGTAATTTTAATTATTAACTGCAGAAAATAATCGGCTTACGATGTTTTATGGTAAAATTAATAAGATAAAGTAGAAGAAACGAAAATAATCCCCAATTAAAAGATAAACTATACTTTTTTAATATTAAAAATAATCTGACAAGTTATTTCAGTTGACTTTATACTTATGAACTAAATTCTATGCTTATGGGTCAAATTATGCTACATCGTTGATGGTTCCACAAATAAGATTCACTACATACTATAACAATTACTATAAAATAACTATCATTTATACAAATAAATTTCTACCAACCACAATACCTATATAAAACTCCAAAATCTCAGTTCCCTATATCTAATTACCCCCTCACTATACACACTCACACATATATTACATACACGAACCTTCCCCATTGAGTTATTCCTCGGAGAGGAATAAACTTGCTGTCAGTTACGATGCCCGCTATATCATCCCGTGTTTTATCGTCTCCCTAAGACTTTCTTTTTACTGTTTCAGCGTACAGCAACGCGTCGTCACGCCCACACCTCGACACGCCGTGTCGTTGCTATCTTAGTCGCGTTCGACTGCGGGAACGCTTTGTAAATCGAGAAACGCTGTAAGTCGAGAAGCCTGTGAAGAAGAAGCGAAGTTAAGTAGTCGGAGTGGCTTGGCGTTACAAATGACTTGTGTTGGCCAACTCGAGCGATCTCGGCTAACGGATGTATTGAGCGGTGGATGTCTGTAGCTCTCGAACTGGGCTGAGTAAACAAGCGTGTAGAAAGACGGATGAGAGAATTGTTATGTTTGGTTGATGTGCAATATGCAGAGAAATATAGATGAATTATTCAGGTAATACTTGGTTTATCGTGGTTAAACATTTTCATGTTAACTTTTATTTTTGAAAATATAAACAATTGTTGGCATTTTGCATTTCATATGTAGCTCTGGAGATTTCTCTATATAAAATTGTATAAGTCTTAAATGAAAATATCTTTTGTTCATTGAAAATCATAAACAGTTTATCACTAAAACAACAAACAAATGTATACACGCAATATACTTCGATCCTTCTAAAAACCATTGAAACAAACGCAGATAACACATCCTATCTTCACATGCCTCATGCACATACCCTCCGTCGTACCTATATATATATATATATATATATATGCACACTTCGCTTCTACTTCTTGCCTGCCGATCTTCCTTTTTCTTACTCTCCAAAGATTTATACCGGCCTCCCTCCTTCGCTCTTTACCTCTCATGACGTCGTCAACTGCCGATAAGTCGGCCTCACGCGAGTCTAGGGGAAAATAATATCAACTCACAATAAAGTTATCCGTTGCTTTTTACTACCATGCGCGTCTCCCTTCCTTCTTTTTACCCCAGCGCATACATGTATATATATACACACCTCTTTTCGTCTCTACCGTCGATTTTTCCCTCCTGCAATCGCACGAGGAACGCGATTTATGGTCCGACGCTGGCTCCGACCTGTCTACCCTACGAAAATTACCCGCGAGCACACGATGCGCTCTCTCTCTCATCTTTATTCGCGTGTTATTTAACGACGAGAGTTCCGCAGAGCAATGCTGGCTAAGTGGCCAGCGCGATCGCGTCGTAAAAGTCCAAGCTTCTTTGTGCTACTATGACGGATGCGGCAGACTTGAGGGTAAAAGAGGCGCGCGAAGTCGTTTTCTCAATGCTGGTTTTATACGGGTGGAGTATGTTTTTTCAATGCCGGCCAATGGAAAGGCGCCGTTGGAGGAAATATCTCGTGATGATGTATCGTGGTACAGGCGCCGCGTGTATGACGTTGTGATGTAGTTGTAATTGATTCTTACGTGGTTGATGGTTTACGCGGAAAGTGCATCAGGAAGTTCATATTTTTTAATTTTAATCGGGTAATGTGAAACATCAAATGAATATTTGTAGTACGTAGTAAACTATTTTTTAGTAATGATTTTAGAACGATAGATTTATATGGTATTTGGGAGAATTTGGATTCTAGAAATTACTTATGATATAACGATGGTATTTAAATTTAGCTGGTAAGTAAATCACAGCAATATCCTAATAACTGTAGTTGTGAAACACCGCATTAATATCACTCTGAGTAATGTATGGAATATGTCATCCTCCGAATTACTTAAATTTATCAGCCAATTAAAACGATATTGGCCAATTTAGAGTCAAATTCCTGGTATAATTCGCATTAATCAATAAGAAATACAGTGCTACATATAGTGTAACGAGATGATGAACAATCAAAATCACTTCAGATTTATTATTTCACGTATGACACTAATCTTAAAATTAGAATTTGTCAAATCAATTGAGTGTCTTCATATTAAAAATTTTAGTTTTAAAATAATATTATATCAATAGGCACGAGAATTCTTTGGCTAGATTAGTAAATAGATAAGAAAAAAAAATTAAATTTGTAGTACTTTTTAAGGAGATATAAACGAAAACAGTAATTTTTTCATTTGGTTCTGTCTCTCTCAATCACGCCATAATAAATAGATTATTATTGGGTATTTCATGAAAATTAAAATAATATCTGGTTTTTAGGCTAATGATTGTTATGAAAATAATCGTTTCATGAACGCATTCAGTAATTGATAAATATTCAGTAATTAATAATAAATAATCTTTTCAGACGTATGAAGAAAAATTTTAGTATGAAGTTTAACCATCTGGTAATATAAAAATAAAAAAAAACTAGAAATTTACTCATAGAATGAAAAGTACAGAGAAAAAACAAAAAGGTGAGACGTATACGTCACACTATGACTAACAGAATCAACAAACATTGAACTCCGTACAAGTTAAGTAAAACGATCGAATCTATTAAAAAAAAGCTCTCTTTGTCCACTTTATTCGCCAAAATAGTTCTGAAGAATTCAGGGCGTCCAACTGGCACAGGAGCGCACCGTATGCGCGAATCGCCCCGGGTCAAGACGATTCCAGCCGCTGGGGCTATCTTCCTCTTCTCCCCAACACGTGCAATTTCAGAAATTCAAGCGCACATGATGCAAAAGCCACCGGGGCACAGACTCCACATGACACTAGCTATACGCGTTCCATTTGCAAATACCACGCGGCGAACGAGACAAAAATTGAGAGGCTAGAATGCGAGGGAACTCAAATGCTTACCGACGAGTATATGCGATCGATATAAATGCAGACACGAGTGTGTGGACACGTGTGCGCGTCTTGCGATAATAAGAGAGCCCGAGCGAAATGCTATTTTTCACCTATATTATCGTCGTAAATTCGTCGAGACGACTGCTCCTTAACCCAGATTTCTACACTCTTTCTCTCTCTCTCTCTCGCGCGCGTTGCCCGCGGGTATAAAGTTGCCAGTCCCGCGTGGAATATGAGAACGCGACGCGTTTAAAACGGAGCGTAAAAGGGGAGACGCGAAAGGGGTGGAATCGATCGTTGAAGATTTTCTTCTGTATATGCTCTCGACGATATAGGCGCGAAGAGTACATGGGAGTCCTTGTGAAGGGACTGAGTGGCGATATGTGCGTGTATGAGTGAGGGATGCACTACTTCGCTTGAATGAAGAGAGTAATGGAGTGGCATAGTTTACTATGGGAGGTTCGATAAAGGTTCAGAATAGGATCCGTTTTCTATAGATTTTTCCAGTGTATTTTACTATTTATTGTATTATTTTCCATTGACTCGGGATGCGTAAATCTATGAAATTACTAAGAATTTTATTAGAATTCATACGGTGAACTGAGCTTTATCTCACGTAGTCGATGTGTTCTGCCACCGTAAAGTCATATTTCCTATAGTTATATGTGTTAAATAGGCTGTCAATATAATTTATACATTATTAAGTATTATTTTCGTATAACATCACGTAACCATTTAAAAACAATCTACAACAATACCTGAAACATTGTTTCGTGTGTAAGTAAAATAACTTGAAAACACTCCTTCTTTCGCGGGCGTCCCGAAAATCACCACCTCCACTTCCACTGCATCCGCGCGCCATTGGGCTCTCCGAAAACTATCCTTCAAATTGGCACTATTGTGTGCTGAATCTGGACAAAGCCATGTATGCGGGAGAGGCGAACGACGCCGTTGCCACCACCGCACGTAGAGTCGCTTAGCCGAACTTACCGTTCCGTCGGCTAAACTATCAAAGTCTCGGCCGCGCGTCCTCACCGACACGCTACAATTGTCACGTAATCACTTTTCCCTGTGTATCTATATAGATATATATGTATATATACGTATAGTATCGTCTATTATCTTTCCACCTCCTCGTGAGATTTTCGTCGCATAAAGTTAATCCGATGTGCTGCGCGATGTTTTAGTTTACAGGAGAGAAAAGCAAGCGTTGGAGAATATTAGCACTATGCTACCCCCAAGAGGTTAGCGTCGTCCCTGCTTATATTCTCTCCCCTCCGAATTCATTTCGGTTGCTCGACAATGGCCTATTAAACGCTAGCTTGAAGGGGGGAAAAGAGAACGAGAGCGAAGCACTTGAGACTTAATCTTAAATGCTCATTGTGACCTGCACTTGGCCGCGATGACTGCAGCAGTTTTTTTTTTTCGTTGGAGTGGTTTTTAAGAATTCGTCGAGACACGGGCTCATTTATATTTTTCGTGAGGACAGCATTTTAAATGTAGGGATGATAATGCTTGAAGGATTAATTTTGCGAATAGTAATTAATTTTACAGAATGAAATTTACAAAAAGTATATTGCATTTGTATTACTAAATCGCTATAATTGGGATGTAGCGATGAAGAGTTTGCAAAATTTTATTTTTTTCTTTTAGAATTTAAATCTATAAATTTTATCATGAAGAATCACTCTATTCTATCAAGGATAAAAAAATTCTCACACGACAGAGGAAGTGAACAAGATCTGAAGCGCATTTTGAGCCTAAATTAAAAGCATCCGCGCCTGCGGCTAACTTACACTGCTATATACCGCGTGTCGGGTATGGAGAAAAAGAAAAGACGGCAAAGTGCGCGCAGCAAAAAAAACTGGTGTGCCCAGCGCGTGACAAAAAGCGACATAAGAGTAATAACAGCGACCGTGAGGGAACGACAATGACGGTAAAAGCCCAGAGTTCTCGCCCCGCGGGAAGCTCGCCAAAATAAATTTATTGACAAAAGGCACTTCGCCGCAGCAGCAGCGGCTAGTGAGGAGGTCCCTTTTTTCAGATATGCTCGAAATGCTTTTTACCATTCTACCCCTTTTCTATTTGCATGAACGTGTGTTTGTTTTTTGCTTTTTTTATTGTGGAAGAAGTTGCAGGGGACGGAGATGAGGACAGTTGGAATGAGAGTTGGCTTTTTGGTGTCGACGATGCCGTATTTTTTCGGTCTTGTTCGTACGTTGTTTCCATGGGATTAAAAGTAGTGTAGCGAATGGTAAAGTCTGGGAAGAACGAGTTGCGATTAACAGAAAATAAAAATATAGAGGGAAGAAAATGAATTAAAATAATTACTAATTAAGAATATGAAAATAATTAGTTCATTAAACAAAGTTATATAAATAAATAGCACGTTGTAACATTATAAATTTCGTATTCACATGGCCAATTATTTTATAAGGGAAAATTAAAATAAACACATTGTATTATATTGATCGTTAATTAAAACTTACGAAATTCGATAGGACCGAATGACTCCATTTTCTTAATATATTTTAGAAATATCTTATGTTGAACATACGCGTACGTGCTATACAGTTTGTACTCTAAAAATAATGGATTGATTATTTGCAATAACACAAAAATAAACATCTATTGTATATAACATCTTACACAAGCCCATAAAAAAACTCTTGATACCTTAATTCGCTCGAACCAGCGCTAGCAAGTTAAAATCGACGATACAACAATAAATCGCAATCAGTCCTGACAGTGCAACAACGTTATAAAACTCCTTCAATCGCTGCACATACTGCATACGTGGCATGTCCAGTATAGTACACCGACCCTTTCCCTTTTCCTCAGAGGCTTGTACACTCGCAATTGCGACACACTCGTAAAAACGACTCCTTGGAATCATCGGCGTATAGCCTGTGAGTGTAAGCGCGTGCAGACACCTGTCGTATGCGATAAAATCCCAGCGACAAAGGACGTGAGCGGCATCAAACGATCATTTACATTCATTTCGGGACGTTTACGAGGCTGCGTGCTCGTGTCGCTCTGAAAAGATCCACTTTTGTCTCGACGATATCGCGTGTATCATTATTAAAGGAGTTGAGGAAAAAGTTTAGTGCTATATAGAAGATTGAGAACAGAGGTGATTGACGTTACACGGAAATAGCATGATAGTAAGGTTTTGTTAATTGAAACGAGTTATCAAAGTTTGCCGTAGCGCGCATAACCACGAGGTTATTAAGTTAGCGTTTCTTTTGAAGATGTTTCGTGATTTATCAGGAACGTTATATTTATTTCGTTAAATGACGTTGCCGTACGGTAGGGTAATTGGAGGGATAATTTGAAATTTTATTTGATAAAGTATTTTTATTTTAAATATGACACTGAATGAATATATTTGTTTTACCGTAAAATTACATTTTCATTTCACAAAGTACACATTATATATATATAAAAATAAATGAGCTTTTCATTAAACTTCATAAATAAATAAGTACTTCTACTAAATGTGCTGTGTACTAGACAGTTTGTACATGCATAAATAGCTCACGAAGAGCGTGTGCATACAAAGCAGCCAAAATCTCATTTGCGACATAATTTCCAGAAATTCCTTTCATTCTCCTATGTTTACGCATTATGAACCGTAAATATTTGTTATGTTAACTGTAAAGCCTTTATTTATTATGATAATAAAGGACGAATAATAAAATAATACGAATTAGTTTATTCACTATAAAAAGGTACGACATTATTTGCTTCCTTAAAGTATTCATTTTAGTATTTTACAAGTATTATTTACATTGCCCTTATACTCGATTCTCCAAATATCTTTTAAAAAGTGATTTAAGGACATGAATTTCAATTTCTTTAGCACACCGCTTCTCAAATATCTTCATATTCAATTGTCTTAAAACCAAGATCTTTCGAGGGAAGTTCGAACTTCCAAGATGGAAAATAGTCTCTTAAAATGTACATACTTTTACTTGGTATTCTTAACACACAACTATTTTGCTTCTGTTAAAAGAACTTTTGTGAGTTAAAACTAATGGTTATTTTCATAATTACGTTCTGAAAGTTAATATATTGATTTTGAGAGCAAAAATTATAACCTTGGTCAAAAAAACATTTTATGTAGATAAAGAGGCACACCATGATCTAAAGTAATGCTCAAGATTCTTAAATTTTGCAACTGAAAAATGATAATGTTTTATTAAAAAACGTTTTAAATTTATTTATCACAAAACATATAATTAGACCGATTGCAAGAAAGGGTTTTTTTTCCTTCGCTTAAAAGGAATTTTTTTACGTTTCCCTAACGTGAAAGCTTTGTTCGAACTTATGTACCTTGACACCAACGAACTTTTATGCTTGAGCGAATACGTGAAAAGTTTCGGAAAGCTTGTAGACCTCTCTCTCTCTCTTTCTCTCTATACCTCACTCTCCTCTCTCTCTCTCTCTCTCTCTCTCTCTTTCTCTTTAGGAGAATTGAACGCGTTCGTCGAGAGTTTAAAACGGCTGGTCAACGAGCCGAATCGGCCGTCTGAATTACAAGACACGACGGAAATTACTACTTTTTCAATCGCCGACGATGTCGGAATTTACGCTGTTCTTCATTAGGTAAATTAAACTTTGCCCATTACGATTAATGAATATTTAACAGTAATTGTTTAATTAGTAAAAATTTCTTGTCTATGTAAATAGTAAAGCTATGAAAGTGTACAATCACCAAAGTAAGTAATAGTTTTATTGTGATTAGTTTAGTAACATTCAACCGTTATATTTTTTTTTTTTTATTTTCCATCGGATAAAAAATGACAATACATATAAAAAAAATTATCAGTGATATTGCGGTGAATACTGACTATTAATTGTGAATTGTCATCAATATATTCATAACTAATTATTGGCAAAAGTAATAGCTAACTGGATACAAGTTTTCGCATATAACTACTAAAAGTAGAATTTGGTAAGCCAGATAATCTGGAGATTTCGTCATTCTTTTTTCTTCTTAGAAAGGATTAAGTTTGTACATCTAAAAGCATTGCTAAAACATGATACTTTTAGTTGAATTTCTGTCTAAAAGTTGGCTAACCTTTTTATGATTTTTATAATGTTAGAGTAGTATATGGAAGGAAGTTATATAACTGTCGACGGAAGCTATGTTTTAAGAAAAGCTTTATTAGATAGCGTGAATAAAGCAAAATTAGATTCACTGTCCCGGTGAAATCTTTCGAGTATTTTGGTGCGCTTATGAAAGCATAAATGCGCCAAGACTTGTGATCGTGAAATTAATCGCGCCAGTAAAACAGGTCAAGTAAAATTCACTCAAATCACGTAATTAAATTTTACCTATTGGACTTCAACCTTGGAACCTTACGGTCAAAAACGCAAGAAAAATCGATTGATCACTTTAAGCGAAGGTGAACTGTTAATAATAATTTTTCACCATAAAAATTTTATAGAAAATACTAGTCGAATTGCATAAAAAAACTTCTGAAAATATTTATTTGACAAAACGAACGTCCTGAAGATCGAAATTTTGCTAATGAAGTTTTGTAAATTAATTAATTAAATAGCGACAATAGAGTTTTACAATCCCATCATGAAATTTATCGATTTTGAAATACTTTTCTTATAAGGTCTTTAAATTAGCTATATTTTGTTGAATTAGATATATGTTCGAGTTACGTTGATAAGAGCATTAAAATATTTTATCAGGTATAGCAAAGAGATTCTTTCGATAAAAACTATAAAATACCAATGAAAAACAAAGTTAAAAAATATTTTCCCATTGAATCCAATGTCTTGCTAATTGCACACGCAGCAAATCTTTATGATTCTCTTATTACAGCACTTACAAGTACTTTCAAAACGATGAGCTGCACAAACTCCTCTTATCTTTCTCTATTTAACAATCGATACTTCACAAAAGAACTCGCGTACTAAATCCCGCGCACCCACGTAAAGAAAGATTCATCACCAGGAAATCCTGTCAAGTGTGTAAAAGCGCTTATCCACGCGGCCCTCGCAGCTAAATTTTTAATTCGGTACAACGCGTCGCACATTTTCTCGACGATTACGTCGACCGCTAAGCTCTGAACGAATTTTTCGCAGTTCCCGTTCGTCGTTTCGTCTTCGCAAAGGCTCCTTTATTTCTTTCACTCTCTCTTTCTCTCTCACCCTCTTTTCCTCGCTCTCTTTATCCCCCCTCTAATGCACACTCGCATTAGCGAGTTACCACTACCACCGCGTTTTACGAGGGACGGGTAATAGGAGGAGGAGCGAAAATTATAATTTCTTCCGTGAAGCAGTCAGCGTTGGAATTTATTGTCATGCAGTGTGTTGCTTGCTTTATGGAAATTATTCTCCTCGTACGAGTGAAACAGGCTTCGAGTCGTCGGCTTCATTTTTTTTTCACCATCCGTAGGCGATTATTTTTCTGTCGTTTTACGCAGGCGCGCTTACGACGCGTGTACACGCTGACGCTCTTTACTCTCGATTCCTTTATGGCAGGCTGTTTTTGTGCTGTCGTTGGGAAAAAAACGATGTCTTTATTTTTATGTTACGTGGTGAAGAGCTTGGCTAGAACGGTCTGAAAATGAAATGTGTAGTAGGTTTTGAAAAAGTTTTAATTAATAATTTTTCAAGTTACCTTGTACTATTAAATTGATCGTATTATATAGGTAGTTCGCAAGTATGATTAAGTAATTTTGGTTTCTTTAAATAATATATTATTGTATTTGATCATGACGAGGGGCATAAAATAAAGTGTCCGAAACGTTGAAATAATAATCAATGGTCTTTTAAAGAAGTTTATTTATTTAAAACCCATATCCTGGTAGAAAAAACCATCAACGTCATCGCCTAACAATTAACATATTATTGGATGATTTGCGATGAAATAAAATATTACATTTTAGGCAACATTAGATCCACATTTGGTGTAATTTATATTAAATGATTATTGCAGCTTTCGATAATATGTTAAATAAATGCTTTAATTTAAGTGTACTTTACCTGGTCTATACTTCGAAATGGAGTATTTACTGAAATTTTCCGTAAATTCTACTCATTTGTTTACCCCCTATAACGAAGATCAATCAAATTCTGCGAATTTCAAATATGTGCAAATTGAGTTTAATTTTCTAAAACTTTCATCGTATTGATTGTATTTAATCTTCAAACGAAGTTGATTTCAAATATTTGATTTTGTTTTCGAGTTACCACCAACGTGCTTTGTATACTAGCAACATTAACATATATATATATATATATATATATATATATATATATATATATACACACACACAATACATAGAGTCATTGAAAATCTATTAACTTAAAAGTGCAAACGATATTCAAATTCAGTTTGTTTACTCTCTAAAGTTGAGTTAGTGAAAAATCCACTAAAGATTAGTTAAAATTGTTCCATTGAAACATTAGTGAATATTCACTATATTTTCATATAGTATTATATATACAATTATTTCTATAAACAATTGTAATACGAAAAAAACTCATTTCTGAAAATATAGATCAAATGTTCTTATGAAAAAATTCTAATTTCCACTTACATACATGGAATTCAGTAATCTAACCGTTCCGAAAATTTCATTCCCAAGACTGCAAAAAAAATTCTCACAAAAAGTCGCCTTATGAAAATTCCACGGCGAAGCTAATAACCAGGCGCGTCTGCGCTTTCAAAAATACATTATTCAAACACATCAGGCGGGCGGCGCGCGACATCCCCGATAATTCAAGTCCAGTTTATTAAGCGATTTGTCATGTCACACACGCGTCTCTCTCTCTCTTTCTCTCTCTTTCTCTCTCTTTCTCTCTCCACCGACTCTCTTCTCCTTGACATTATGAAAATAATTTCGGCCGTCTCTCCTCACCCTCGCGAAAACCAGTCAGATCCGTGTGGACTTCCACTCTTGGCGATCGGATCTCACGAAGCGCGCGCAACTTTGACAATTCGTAATGGGAGCGGACGGAAATTGATGATCGAAATAGCGCTGCAACTCCGATAAAAAGCGCCATTAAGCGTCTTCCTCGCATCTGGCGAAATCAATCTCGGCATCCCGTGTGTACATATATATATACTTTATATACACACACACACACATATATATATATATATATATATATACCTATATATACGGGACGGACTAAATCGCGCGAGCGAAGCGTTCCCGGTGAAAAGCCTAGATCCCGCGGATCGATGCGCCTTATCCAATTAAACTTCGTCGCGGAAGTTTGACATAACTCAAAGTAACGAACTTACCGGCGCCAGCGCGGAAGAGGATTTAGGGAGAGGAAGAAGGAGAGAGTCGATGGAAGGAAAGAGAGAGAGAGAGAGAGAGAGAGAGAGAGAGAGAGAGGGATGAAGGAGAGAGTTGAGACATGGCGGTGGCACAGCGTCGACGGTATATAGTAGTATAGCAGAGCGTGTGTCGCGCGAGTTCGAATCTTACAAATCTGTTTCCGCATTCACGGGAGCGCACGCGCTATACGGCGAGTTACGTGGGGAAAGATAAGTGAGCCATAAATATGAGGAGGGATATACAGTGATTTATAAGATTGCGATACTACATATCACTAATAGGTGAAATTAATGATATAATTATATGATTGGAGCGTTTAATTTGTGTAAGATTTATAGCAGGTATCATTGATTTAGATTAAAATTAATTTGTTTATATTGATGGATTTACTGTGGACTACAATAATGTTATAAAATCGCTGTGACCTAGAAGAATTTTCTTAATAAGGTTATATACTGAAATTATAATAAGAAATCTCGTGATAAAAGGACGTTATACATCACGTAACTCATTAATTTTTAAGTATTAATTATTTTTTATTCTTTTTGGAGAAAACACATAATTAGTAAAATATCAGTATTCTTTGGTTCTCCGATGAATGGTGTAAAATTAATTAAACAAAAATCGTTTTAAAATTTTGCAGAAAGGTAGATAATTATGTACTGTATAATATACTGTATAACTTTAGAATGTATACACATTTACGAGATGAGAATACTGAGTAAATGAATTGATTTATAAATATATATGAATATATTACATTATAGTTTTTTTTTAAACTCTGTGTAAAAAGTTCAACGTTCCCAACTCGTTTAAAAATTGAATATTATGCAACGTGTGTGTAAAGCAGGCGTGTTTTTCAATAAGTATCGTTTGATGTCAAAACAAATCGAGGGGCGATAAAACATACATGTAATTCCTCGATAAGGGTTGTCTCGAGAATCTATTAGATAGCAAAGACAATACCCGTGTGAAATTTTATTAAAACCCTATAGAACGTTTTTTTTTTAAATCGCTGCTACATCATTGGTATACACTAACAAGGAGAGACTCAGGGTTCCGGATCACCAATTTTTCCAAAACTTACACAGGTTGTAGATATTATTGAA
>JAYJLV010084412.1:0-13868 GCA_036873485.1 Torymus texanus | reverse complement strand
CGGAACAAAATCACGGAAAATCACAATCACCCTTATTGTAGCCGAAGCCTAAAGCTCCTCAAAGTTACCTATTCGTGGTCAAAATCTTTGGGGACCTTCCCCAAAATTCCAAAAAGTCCTCAAAGGTACCGATTTATGCGTAAAAAGTCCCCAAAGATCCTGTTTTATATAAATATACAAATACGTTCTGTGTACTGACCTCTTCTCCCTTTTTCTGCTTTGACGTTGACTTTAAATGCACTAATATCACCTATGTTTATACTTGATCTCTGAACAACACATAACCTCGAAGAGGATCACTTTACAGCACGACACAGATAAAGCCTCAGCATCGATCTCGATGAGGACCTCGTGGACGGTAGCAGAAGATCCTCCCATGCACCAGAGCAGCTGGTATGATCATTCAGCATACGTACTTCAATCGATGTAGTTCTTCAAACGCGCGTACGTTCGAACGTCGGTCGACATACGGCGTCGATAACTGTTGCGCAATTGCGCCACGTACATATGTATATATGCCCATGGGCGAAAGAGAAAGAAAAAGAGAGACAGACAGTCACTACACTACACAACGACGAAAACTCAAGATGACCCTCGACCAGGACTTCATGGTCGGCAGCAGAATATCCTCACATCTAGCTTTTAAAGCGTACGCACGCTCGAGCGCCGGTCGATACGACGTCAATAACCGTTCGCGCTGCGTACATGGTCGTGAGAGACAGTACGTCGGCCAGGGGAGTGAAGGGGGGCGCCTGACAGTCGCAGTGACAGCCGACGACAACCGCGCCTGCAGGCATGCCGGCTTTGGCTCTATACCTATATGGCTAGCCTTATAGCGCCCATGCAGTACACTTCTTTAACTTTAAATAGAGTCAGTACTTCTATTTAATTTTAATGTTAATTTAAAATAAAAAATGAATGTGTAAAAATGATTTTAAAATATATGTAAGTTTATACGTTTGTATGTAATCGAGTTTCCAGATTAACTGACAGAAAATTTGACGAATCTGGTCCGTTTCTTTTTAAAGTCTATGTGTAGTGAACGCATAATGTATGCGTGTGTGTACATCACGAAAACATCAAGCTCATGTTAAGTACTATTGATCTACAAAGTTTAACTATCTTTTAAAAACTACCACGATTGCATCCAAGTAATTGTGTGCAGTAATGCAGCTAATAAATGTTATTTAGGTGACTGTTAAACTGCCCCAATATATCTGTATTACGAAAACATTTGCTTGAATGCTTTGATACAAGTAATGATTTTCAAGTACAATATAAATCATGTTTTCCCATAGATCGTTGCGCAATAGCGTCTAAAACACTAAAAGTTCACGAATTCATGAACATACTAGGAGAAAAATTAATATAATTTAAAACTCATTATTTTTTTGCAAAGGAACAATCTCCTTTTGTGAGTAAATTGAAAAAATACCTTTAAGAAGGAGAATTCTTTGTGCGTATTGCTATAATTTTCGATAATCTAATCACAATACTTTTGCTGTTTATGAATACCAAAATATTAGAATATCGCATCTAAAAACTGATTACATAGTCAAGAAAATCTATTACTTAACTGATGGAGCAGGTCAGCATTTTAAAAATAAGACTAATTTCCACAATCTTCTTTTCCATAAAAAAGATTTTGGAGTTCCTGCTGAATGGCATTTTTATGCGACTGCACACGGCAAAGGAGCGTGCGATGGTATAGATGCAAATTTAAAAAGTGGTGCCAAAAGAACGAGTCTACAACTTTTTTTCAATAATCGGATTTTAACGTCGGAAGATCTTTACAACTGGGCTACAAATAATTGCAAAGGAGCCAAGGTTTTTTATAGCAGTAAAGAATCCTATGAAAAAATCGCCTTGAAACTAGAATCAAGGCTAGATAAAACTCAATCTATACCAGAAACTTTACAGTACCATGCCATTATTCCAATGAATAAAACTACATTAAAGCTAATTTAACGGTGTTGTTTCGAATTTGAATATTATGTGTACTATTGGCAGCATTTTAGATGGTGTTTTTACTCTAAGTGATGGATATAGTTTTTGTTGTAGTTATTTTCGTACCTCATAGCCCTTGTAATTTGCTGGGTGGTTGCAATTTTACGTCTGATGTTTTTTCTTTAGTTGGGCAATCGGATGTTAGATGTTTATTCGCGCCCTTTACACAGACAGGGAACATGAAACAATAATTTTTTATATGTCCATATTCTTGGCACTTTAAGTACTGTGGTATATCGCTTTTCTTTCATGGAGGTTCAAAACTCACAATAAGATTTAGTATTTTATCTATCTTATATATTTTTTATTATTATCTTTTAACGCTAATTCGATAAATAATAGCGGTATCCGATATTTCGGCAAGAAGCTCTATCTCGGTGGGGTGAACTGGCGCGTCACCCTGTATACTGCCGTTCTATCGCCCCGCCGATATTTCGGCGAGGAGCGCCACTTCCGTGGGGTGGACTGGTGCGCCCGCCAGTATCTCGGAACTACCCTGGGTCTCCAGGGCCCCGACGCAGTCTGTTGAACCACTGCTGCGGGGAACACCCGCAAAATAATGTTCGCGTACTCAGTTTCAACGATGACGCAACACACCCAGGAAGGATATGATTTTGATTCAAACAGTAGCAGTAGCAGTACCAGTAGCAGTAGCAGTAGCAGTACTGATATAGCTGAAGAGAGTAATAAAGAAAGTAAAAAAGAAAAGAATTTAAAAAAAAAATGATTATTTTACAGATAATTATTTACAGCATGGTGAAGGGTCGAGACCAGGCTTTATTGTGGGAAGCGAAACAACACCCCGCTATCTCCGTTTTCGTTATGAAGGACGAGAGATACGAAGGATGCTAGCTGAACCACCGACAAATGCGAACATTTATATGTGGCTCAAAGACTGTTTGAAGGATTTACACAGACAACTCTGTAGTCATGGGGAGGCAACGAACTTCATAGGAGTAACGATAAATAGCGAAAGATTCAATCACGGTCCATTATGGCTTTCATTTGGACCGAATAAAAATTTCAATGTAGAAGACCTTTGGGGTCTGTTATCAAGTGCAAATAATTTTTATATTAGTGATAGATTGTCAATCAGCTCTGCCATTGTAAGAGATGTAGCAGGATGTGGTCGCACGAAGCTAACTGAGGAAAATGTCAACAAAAAGTCCATTCTATCTATTAAAAATGACGTTATCTTTGTTTACCACGAAGCTTGGCCGCCGGCTATGCTTATGTCGTCAGAAGCCAAATACGAACGGATAGATTTCACGATTATTGGAATCTTATTCGTCGAAGCAACGTGCCCGTTCAAAAGAGCGCAGCCGAGGAGCTTTTAAACTTAGCACATGTTCGAATTCCAATAAGAGGTTGCGGTCTCGAAGAAATTCATCAAATCTTTTCAAATCTTTTTCAAATCTTTTTTTCTACAAGCGCTACAACTATAGTGGTGTACGCTTTTAAAAATTTTGCTCGTGGCTATCCGCCCCTTTACGATGGCACATGGTTTGTTGCGGATACACATGGCCGTATTACCAACTCTTTACGAATTATGTATTACGAAAATTCCAACCACTATCAACCTGTACTGAATTAGGTTGGTACTAGCGAGTCCACCGGTTACTACATACCGCGTCGAAGACCACTGATGCACGAATAAATGTTATAAATACATGATGTCACGGCCGTGTGCTGTGTTGGAGAATATTAGAAAGTGTACCTTGTGCTGTAGGACATTTTGCAGTGAAGATTGTTTTGAAAATCAGATGAAACGAGGCTCGTATAACAAGAACAATAGTGTGTTTGATAAAATCAAGATATGCTAAAAGTGCTTTAAAACTGTTCTCGAAGAAAATCGCAGAAGTGTAAAACACGAGTGGGGTGTATCGTATTATAACATATGTAAATTAAGATTACCGCTAGGACATCTGTGTTACATTCAACCTATTAAATAGAATGAAACAGCGCGAGATGTTTTATTCCTATTTTACGATTGAGACTCAACAAACAATATCTGTGTTAGATGACGACGAAAAAAAAAACCATGTTCCAAATTTGTGCGTTGTTCATCAAGTGTGTACTCATTGTCTTGAGATCGATAACGTTTCTATTAGATGCAATGATGGCGGAGTTAGTGAATACGTGTTTAAAGATAATCCAGTGAAGCAATTGATTGATCCTGCTTTAACGCCAAGACAACAATTTAAGAAAATAGTTTGTATCGCTCACAACGCCCAAGGATTTGACGCGCAATTTATATTCAAATGCATCGTCGAACAATACCAAGGTGTGCGCGTGGATCCAACCGTCATAATGAATGGATCAAAGATTATCTTAATAGAGACTGCGAATGTAAAATTTATAGATAATTTAAATTATTTCCTCATGCCATTAAGTAGTTTACCAAAAGCCTACGGACTACAAGAAATCGAAAAAGGTGTTTTTCCGTAATTGTTTAACACACCTGAAAATCAGTCGTACGAGGGGTCACTCCCGTCTCTGGACGTGAACTCACTAGACAGTATGTACGCCAAGGAAAGAGAACGTTTTTTGGTACAGTATAATGAACAATCAACGAGTGGTTGTACGTTCAATTTTCAAAATGAAATTGTGAAGTATTGTAAACAGGACGTGACAATTTTAAGATTAGCTTGCTTAGCCTTTCGAAAAACTTTTACGAAATTTTTACCAAACAGTGACCGCCATTGACTGACACAGTTCAACAGATCTTTGCCGAAAAACTAAGATGGCGCTACTATCAGCAAGTAGCTTATTGGTTACCGAAACACCGCCAACGAGTTGATTGGCCGCGGTCAGCGCGGCCATCAAGCTTCTTGAACGCGCTGACATCCCGCCACCAATGAGCTGATTGCCCGCGGTCAGCGCGTTCGCCAAGCTAATTGAAAGCGCTGACAATCGAGCTTCGTGGGTGTGGCGCTAGCGTCCCCCCCCCCCCGACCGCGGATTTGAACTCTTTGGGGGAAGTGTTTCAAAAGTGCAAACTCAGTATGAATTATGGATAGGCGTTGGAAACAACCGTGGACTTGTACGTTGAGTGGACCAACTGGTTGCGGTAAAACAGTATTTGTTGAAAAATTTCTTAAATACATTGACCGCTTGAGCGACACGCGATTCAAGCGTATTATTCTTTATTACGGCGAATGGCAAGCGAGCTACAGAGATCTGGGTAAAGATGTTGAATTTCGCGAAGGTCTACATCGATTGGCTTAACAAGCCAAAACCCAAGTTGATCATCATTGACGATCTCATGCGCGAATCGTCCTCTGGATGAGCCATAGTGAATCTCTTTACAAAAGGCAGTCATCACAATAATTTGAGTGTAATTTTTATCACTCAAAACCTTTTCCATCAGGGCAAAGACCAACGCGACATATCCTTGAACGCTCAGTACATTGTAATCTTTAGGAATTTGTGCGATCGTGCCCAAATACGTCATCTTGCTAGACAAGTATATCCTGAAAATCCTCGATTTTTAGAAGAAGCATACCAGGGCACAACATCACAAGCTTTTGGTGATCTCGTGTTGGATTTAAAACAAACCACAGCGGATAATTGTCGATTTCGAACGTGTATTTTTCCCGTCGATGAGTACCAGAACGTTTACGTGCCGCGAAAATAAATGACAAACAGTAAAAATCAAGTAGCAATCGTGACGTTGTAATGGCGACAAAAGTACATTATCCTTTTGGTCGAAAAGAGAATACCGTCTTGGCGGCCTTGTACCATTTTAACAAAGAACAACGAAAAGCAGTGTTGCAGAAAGCTGATGCAAAATTGGTTCGTCATATTTGTGAGTGTGCTCTAAACGTATTGATAGGTAACGTTCCATTAAGTAAAGATCACAAGTGTCGCTTGCGTAAACACCGGATATTACCTTACAACGAAGAAAAATATTATAGTGCAACGTGGCGGTTTTTTGCGAGCTCTACTAGCACCTCTCATTGCCACGCTTATTAATAATCTCGCGAATAAATAGAGATGGAACATGCAAAAAAGATGATCCTCCTACCCCAGGAGAGTGTTGAACGTTTGCAGACCACGCTCGGTAACGATAAGATAAAGTCTGTGCAAACACCGGGTTCAGTGACGAGTAGACTCGATGCTGAAATGAACGAAATATTAAACTCGCCAATATACAAAGAAGAGCGTGAAAAGTGGACTCTCTACCGTCAAGTTTTACAACGGTATCTTCACTTTAAATGAAACGAAGGTGGAGAAAAATATAAAAGAAAGGATCAACAGAATGACAGGGCCGTTGGTTCTAATACGACGGACGATAATGAGCAAGAAGAGGATGAAACTGATGAGCGCATCGATGCAGACATTATCTATACCGTCCCGAAAAGATACAAACAGAAAGCCAAACAGCTCGTACAGCGCTTGCAAGCTCATGGTAAAGTAGTTTGGGATGCCAGCGGCGCCGTAACGATAGATGGCACGCTTGTGCCCGGAGCCAGCATTGTCAACTTGGTCAATGATGCAATGAGAGACAGAAAAAGGAGTGCTCCACCTGGACCTCTTCAGTTCGCTATCGCTCTTCGTCAATCAACAGTACCCCGAAAGTTTATAGGCAACAAGCGTGTTTGGCACGAGACCGCCACTATTTCTTCGACCAGCGATGATTCAAAAAACAGTGTTTTTACTACAATGCGTCGCATTCCTATTTTGGTAATTCAGTATAGCGGTGACAGTGGTGGTGACGAATCAGAGTCAGAGAAACCCGAAAAAAGAAGAAACAAGTCAGCTGAGAAAAAGAAAGTCTCACCACCATACACCGAAATACTGCCATGGCGGGGCATGAGCAAGACATTAGGTCTACGATAATAAATTCTCAAGAAGAAGAACCGGAGAAAAACAGCGTTCTAGATGAACTCGTTGATTTATTGCCTTTGTAATGCACGTACCGCATTATAAATTTTGTAGACCAGGAACTAAGTTAGCAGAGCATACCGCCTGCGGAGACATTGGAATCAATCCGTTGGACGAGGCATGTCGTCAAGCCGGTCGAGTTTTAGCGCAGTATGTTTTCTCACGCCTGTTAGTCGAGGAAACGCCGGCTGACGAAAGTACAGTCGCGATGATGACAGCTTGGTTTATGGTTAGCAAGATAACTTTTGAGAAACATTTTTCGCGTATCAAGAAGGCTATGAAAAAGCGAGACAAAAAAGATAAAACGTCAAAGTGCGGGCAAGAAGAAGGAACAGCAAACAAAAGAATAAGAAGAAAATAGACAAAATAATCTCGAAAAATGAATAAAACGTTTGAAAAACTTTATTACGAAGCACAACGATCTTCGGCGTACGCTGGTGGTGATAACATTTGCGAGCTACACATAAAAAATACGGTCGTCAAAGTGTTATTGATTGGCTTGAGAGCCAAGACGCTTATAACTTGCATAGACCTGTTCGGCATCGTTTTCCTAGATGTAATTATAATGTGCGCAATTTCGATGACGTGTGGGAAGCTGATTTGATGGACATGAGAACTATAAAAACCTACAACGACCGCTACAGCTACGTTTTAACCGTTATCGATGTCATCAGCAAATACGCTTGGGTTGAACCGGTCAAGGACAAAACTTCGAAAAATGTCGCTGATGCTTTTAACCGTATTTTGTCGAGGAGTAATGGCCAGAAATCAATGTCTTCAATCTGATAAAGATAAAGAATTTGTTGGTGACGTCATGCAGAAAATTCTGTCGAAATACGGAATTGCGTACAGAGTGTCACGAAGTCCGGATACAAAAGCTGCGATTGTCAAAAGACTTATAAGAACTATAAAGGAATGAACGTGGCGCTATTTTACTCATAAAAATACTCGAAGGTATGTCGATGTTTTGCAGAAAATTGTAGATGCATACAATCATACTAAACATTCGGCCACACAAATGGTACCAGCAGCCGTATCACTGTACAACGCATCCAAAGCCTGAGAAAATTTGGAACGTCGATATCACAATAGTGGGTATTGCCTATGATACAACTCACAGCGGTAAAAAGAAGAAAAGCAGTTCTAAAAAAGGAAAACAAGGAAACGCAAGTCTAGTATATTGAAAAAAGGCAAGGCTAAGAGAAAACAATTGAAACAAAAGAAAAAAAAGAGAACCACGAGAGATATTTTTTGATAGATAAGATGGATTTTTTACACACTCATTCGTGTGAGTGCCTCAAGTCGGAGTTGTTTCTGTTTGAAATTCCTCCAACTCAAACAACGATAGAAAATTCACACTCGATACAATATAAACCGATATCATCGTTAACTGATGACTCGCCGATAGAATATGTATTACCTGGCACAAGCGAAGAATATATTGATCTTCCTCACACTATGCTTAGTCTGCGTGTAAGACTACAGCCGATGTGCCAAAAGTCGGACGTGTCAATAATTCCATTCATTCTTTATTTAATCAAGCGGATGTTTTTTTTAATCGAAAATCTGTGTCATCGACAACAAACGCTGATGCCTACAGAGCGTACCTTGAAACTTTATTGAATTATGGACCTGCTACCAAAAATTCACGTTTGATGAGTGTACTGTGGTACACTGATTCTGCTAGAAAAATGGACGACGGAAATGATGCAAATACAGGTCTTGTGCATCGTCGCAAATTACTGTCTGCAACAAAAGCAGTTGACATGATCGGTCATGTTCACTGCGACGTGTTCAATCAAGAAAAGTTATTAATAAATGGTGTCGAAGTGAGAGTGCGGTTAGTAAGATCACGAGATAGCTTTTGTCTCATGAATCCTACAGGTTGTTACTCTGTACATATAGACAAAGCGAATCTCTTAGTTAGGCGCGTAAAAATTAGTCCTGGTGTTTTACCAGCACACGCCCAATCACATTCAAAAACACCTGCCAAATATCCTCTCACGAGAGTTGAGGCTAAAGCTGTAACAATGCATGCCAGTATTCATGGTGAAACTTTGGATAATATAGTATTAGGTCAATTGCCAAAACGAATTATAATCGGTTTTGTCAACAATAAGGCTTTCAATGGCGATCGAGCGATGAATTTTGAACATTTTAATATAAATTTTCTGGGCTTGTACGTCGACGGTGTACAAGTACCTTCTAAACCAATGCAACCTAATTTCGGAGCTAGCAAATTATACATTGACGCTTATCATACGTTATTTTCTGGAATGGGTGTACATTTTCTTAACGAGGTTAATCAAATCTCACGTGAATCGTATCCTAATGGTTATTGTCTTTTCGCATTTGATTTAACTCCCGATCTATCGGCTAACGAATGCACTCATTGGAGCTTGGTTAAGCATGGTAGCGTCAGATTAGATATAAGATTCGCTGAAGCATTAGCCAATACTGTAAATTGTATTGTCTATGCTGAGTACAATAATATTTTGGAAATAGATGCTTCGCGTCAAACTACTGTAGACTTTAGTGGTTAGAATAACAAAGCGCAGATGGCGCTGTCGTGTTACATGTATACGTGGACGTTGATTCTTGACAGACAGAACGTTTCAAGTCATGATCGCCGTTGCAAGCTACATAAGAACGATGGATTTAGTTATAGATATTCAGTCTCTCAAAGATTCTGACAATTGCAATGCACCAAAGGAAATTGCTGTAGCTGCTCTTAATGGTAATTTTCACGGTCATTGGTTAGTCGCTCTGACGACTTGTGTCGATGATTTAAACGGCGATATTAGAAGACAAAATAATTTATTAACTCAGCATGGTCACGGCATTAATTACTTGGAAGGTGAAATTGATTTGAAAGTGCTCTATAAAACTCTGCAAGATATATCAAAAAGTGCCCGAAAAACTTACGTTAGAGGTAACGAAAAGTGGCTGATGCTCCATAAAATTATTATTATTAGACACAGATTGTCCTCCTTTCAATAAGTTATCATCTAATGTATATTGTGTTCATCACGCTTTAAAATTTTCGCGTCATCAATATCGCTGTGCAATAAATAACACTTATCGTTTGAAAAATTACTTATCCGTGCGCGATGGTTATCTACATAAAAATTTAATCGATCTTCACGATGGACAGTCTTCAAATACTAAAGACCGTTTCGAAAATCTGGTCGAATACTCTAGGTGTATTTCCAGCCGACTTTGAAGGCATTGCGTTTTTACACGATGACTGGGAAGAATTTAAATCAAGTTTCGATGACATTGATAAATCTTTTCGTGGACTTGTTAATAGTCTAAAGGGCCAGAAAATTTACGGCAATGGCTGGATTTTGAAATTCACCACAAGCCATCAGGCCAAAGCAATCGAAATTGAAGAAAACAGGAGACCTGGTGTTGGCCGAATCAAACGCTTTCGTCATAGTTTAATAATGAAAAAGATTACTTTTGATTTTCTCCAAGAATTTATTGTAAGGTGCATCGATACTCGTCTCAAATATTTAAATTCTATTGCATGCAGTGTGAGATGTGTTACCTCTGACTTTATGGAGTTTTTCGCAAATAAAAGTAGCCTCATGCATGAAGCACAGATACAAGTGTACACTTCTAATATTGTTAAAGACGTTGTAAATTTAGTTGATAATGATGTGATAGACGAAATAACCTCTAATGTAGAAAAGCGTTGTAAAGAGAGAAATCAAGCATTTCAATCTAAGTCCGATGTTACCGATGTATAGTATCAGCTTGTATCATTGCATATGTCAAAAATTGTTAATGTATTAAATATTAGAAAATATGATAATAAATAGAAAAATTCAATATACTTACTATGTACTTATTTTACCTTAGCCTTCCTTGGTGAAGTCAATAGAGTAAATTTGAATATTATTTTTTTTAAAATAATTTAATTACTCAATTAAAACTATAAGAAATAGTTGTAATTATATACTCTTAAATTTAATATGCTGACGGATAATACTGAAGCACGTGTGTATGTACATACATCATGTTTAGGTAATTTGATATTCTCAAAGGAATTTCTTTTTACCCCGCACTGTTGACCATCTTTAGCAATTTTTGACTTTGACCTCAGCTGGCGTCTGTGGTCGGGGTCAAGTTGTGTGTGACGGCCCATAGCGCGAGATATACTACTGGTGAAAAATTCAGTATTTTTCTTTTTCAATTCTTTTACGATTCGCAGATATTTTTCAGAAAGGTGATGTTGAATTTTAACGTCTTGTTATCAAGAACCTTTATTGAGTAGTTGTCTTCGGTAATTGTGTCTAATAGAATATTTAAAGGCCGTAGATTACCATACCACTAACAAACTTGGCGTCGGTTTTTGTATTAAAACTATAACTAAGGTTTTCTCCGTTGCAGCTGGTTTGTTAATCTCAAAAGCATTTTCAATCTCCTGTTTGTCCTCTAGCAATTAGAACAAGTTGTTCGTGATGGTTTCCTGATTTAGCCAGTCTTGTATATGTTTGTCTTATTTTAATTTTTATAATTTTTATGTTATCTTCGGGGCTGCTTCTATTTCTTTTTCTATAAACTTGAGTCCATGATTTTGGTGATTCAGTCATGTCGTTTGTAGTAATATTGTTCAGCACTTTTTTATCAACGTGGTCATATTGACCAGCCTTTTTAATTCTCGCTCACTCACTATTTCTGTAGAAGATATATTTTGCGGTTATTTTAATTTCAATCAATTTACTGGATCTTTAAAGTCGCGCACAGTTTACACGTGAGTTATTTAATCGAATTTGTAAATAGAGAGATTAGTTGTAACGTCTATTCAGTCCGAAAGTTACATCGAGACTGGACCGTATAGTATAGCTGCGAAATTATCACCGACAGTATATTTGTTACAGAAGGACGGTAGTAGGCGAAATGCGAAGGTGCACGTAGGCAGTATAAAAAATTATTTGCCCCCGCGTCTAGCGATAGAGTAGAGTATATTGGCCGAAGGGTAGAATATTAGGGCAATTGGGAGCACGATAGCTTATGTGCATCCGCATTCTCTTGTAGTTGAATAGCTGTTATATATGTGTGATGTGAGAGTTTTTTTTGTAGTAGGAGTTGAGATGCCGTTACGCCAAAGGAGCCACCGTGGTCATGTCTGCCAATGTCCGATTTGCTCGGGTGACTAATATAGATGTTGGCACCGCGGGGAGCCCCGGGACGTTCTAGTCCAGAAGCCAAACCCTTTCCGTATGTAGATAACATTGCGAAAAGTCTGAAGGTGACCTCTAACCGAGTTTATATTTAAGAAGCCCGCTTTCAGGGCAGTACGACCCCATTCCCTCCCCGCACCAGTCATCGAGTCGAGTCAGGATGATGCTGCCGCTGATTTTCTGGTCTGTAGTTTTTCCTGATTGAGAACTGTTGAATAAAGTATAGTATTTATTGTTAAATATAATCAATATAAATTATAACGGTTCCTGTATGACCCACGAAGCACCATGGCTCGCAACGCGCTAGGTGCTTTCAGTTCGAAGTCCGGCGATCGAGGGAGAGACGCGAGTCTACTGCTGCTGTTCGCGCACGATCATACAATGTGTTCAAATGGGGAGGTATACATGTGTGTATCAGTGACGCGCGCCCTGTCTTGTCGTCGCGCGCTACTTATAATATACAGTGCCATACAATTTATATGTACAATCTCAACAGGCCTCTTTACATTTATATTGTACGCTTCATTTTACAATTTTAATTTACATAAATATTTTAACTTTGAACAATTTATTATTTATTTTGTCTTAACTTGACACTTTTAGTCCTGAATTTAAAAATTTACGAGTGAACTTGACCGCTATTACTTTGAAGTTGAACAATTTTACCTCATTTAACATTCAACGAATTTCTGATGTTTTAGAACTTGTCTTTATATAAACCTTTTATAAATATATCAGCAATGTTTTCGCTAGAATCCATTTTTTTAACTTCGATTTCTTTATTTTTGAAATTCTCATACACGTAATGGTATTGAATCTCTATATGTTTTAAATTTTAGTAAAGTTACGATTATTTTCAATTATTACCGCTTCAGAATTATCTTCATATATTTAAATAGGTTTATCTAAATACATTTTGAAAATTTTCATTATTTCCTTAACTATTTATAATTCTGTTACTGCCTCTGACAAAGCTACGTATTCAGCATAAGTCGACGCTCTAGTTAAATGCTTTTGCTTACGTAATTTCCAATCAATTACATTTCCAAAAACTCTGATCACATAACTGGTCGTAGATTTTCTTTCAATAACATCACCGGCCCAATCAGCATCTACATAGTAATCTACAGTTTCATCGTCAATGTTTCTTTTATCATTTAAACTTAAGTCTTTTGTTAAGTATAAGAGTATTTCAATATTCGCAACGCATATTTCCAATGTGTTTCATGATAACGATTTTGAAACCAACATAAAAATTTATGCTATGGCTAATGTCTGGTCGTATACTTGAGTTAATATATCATAATGCTCCAACTCAATATCTATATTTAATATTCAACTGACATTCTTCAGATTTTTCAATTTTTAAATTAGTCTCCATTTGAGTACTGTATATTTTATTATATTTTTTTTATGTATTCACCAGCGTTAAGTACAAAGTTATATAATTTACAATTACAATTACATATGTAATCCAGCAGAGGAAATAATTACTGTTCGCTGATCCGACGTACATAAAAACTAACTTAAATCTAAAGTATATTTGGTTAAGAGTTTGTTGACTTCTATGAAAATAATTAATTTATAAGTGTTGTGTTAGGTTGTTCGTCTTATCAATTTTTTTAGATTTTTTTTTGGTGTGCTTGTGCCTAATTGTTTTAAGGGGGTCTTACAGCTATAAAACCCTCTGTAAAAAATTACCTAAAATCACAATTTAAAATATTAGTACATATAAAATCTATAAAAACATTAAAAATATAACTAATTATTGTTAATAAAAAATTG
>JAYJLV010084401.1:0-13871 GCA_036873485.1 Torymus texanus | reverse complement strand
TATATTCTTTGTTACCAAATTCCACCACTATTAAACCCAGACCTACAAATCGTTACAATATTATTTAAAAACACGACTACAACTACTTTTAATTAAAAGAATAATATAATAACCACGCGATTACATCGTTCACAGTCAGTTTTCACACATCAATTTTACGAACCATTTATACATCGGACACTCCTCTCCCGCCACCATAACCAATCCGAAAAAAATCTATATACACACGATTCGTCCAGCACATTAACGTGTCACATCGAGCAATCGAGCTTGTAAACTCGCCTTTAAACCGCTCTCTCCTGCTCCTCACGATGCAGCCGAGAACGAGAAAGAAAGAAAGACAGATATATAGCATCAGCAGCGGAGAACTCTCCGGGTGACTTTATGCAGTCATTGACATCGCGGGCGGCGAGCCAGCATCGCAGCTCTCCGTTCTTTCTTTCCTGAGAGCTAAGTGTAAATGCAAACACACGCGCGAAATTCCCTACTTCTCTCGTGATCGCGGGACGAGAAAGAGAGAGCGAGGACTCTTTGCACGCGCCTATTCGACATCACGGCTTCGCCACGCTGGCGCCAAAGTGCGCGTTGGCTATATCTGCATGCGTATACGTACATGTATATATATATAATGTATGCACGTGCAAAAAGGAGGGACGAGAGCAGAGAAAGAGGCGCGAAATATATATGAGTAGTCGAACGCGAGCCAGCAGCCGTCCTGCTCACGTGGTTTGCTTCTTGCTCCTTCTGGTAGAGTTTTCCTATATACTGTGTATATATAAGACTTATTGCTTGTAGGGTAGGAGGGCTGAGAAGGCAAAGATGATATTTGTGGGAACGATGCTTATGCTGGTATAATATTATATAGGTTCGGTTGCGATTAGTAGTACATTATCTTATCGAGTAGAAGGCAAAAACAATCTATGTATAATACCAGGAGAAGAAGAAGTTCTCATAGCGTTGTATTTCAATATTGCGATGTTTAGGATCAATTTACGACAGTAGTGACTTTATGTGGCTCTTACCTTGTATATATAACTGTGGATCGTTTTTGTCGAGTCTTTTAATTGACTGGAAGAGTGAACGTATATATATATATATAGGATTGGCATGAGATGTTTAGTCTTAACGACAATCGCTACATGATTTTCCCTCCTCTTGTTTCTCTTCCTTCGTTTCTTTATCGGCTATCCTCGCCTCTCTTTTTCTCCCTGACTTCGTTCTTCCACTTCCCCTCGTACTCTGTAATT
This sequence comes from Torymus texanus, assembly GCA_036873485.1. Lineage (NCBI taxonomy): Eukaryota > Metazoa > Arthropoda > Insecta > Hymenoptera > Torymidae > Torymus > Torymus texanus. The sequence goes on along the minus strand of JAYJLV010084401.1, from coordinate 12,624 downwards.
TCCTTGCTTTTTCATTTCTCTCGTTCTCCTTCTTCGCGAGCATTAGAACACGCGACAGCCTCTCAAGGGGAATATCATAGCTTTTTGTTCTCTTTCTCTATATGTATATATAGGTACAATTTGCGCATGGATGGTTATATATATATACAAGAGAGCGCGAGTATTTCTTGTACCGACTTTGAAAATTGAGCGATTTGTGCGCGCATCGCTTTATCTATAATTCCGCGGTTGGCTTCTCTTCTTGCCTTTAGGCGATGAAACGCGTCCGGCGAGTCGTCGTCGGAGTAGAGATTTGCGGAAGAAAACGCATAAAGCCAGAGAGTAATTGACGTGTAATAGGCGTTAGTTAGATTTAATGCGGTATAGGAGAACAGCGAGGCATGTCTAAATAAATATATATATACAAGGATTCAATGAAAACTACACGAGAAATTGAAAAGTTAATCGTTTACAGGGATTAGTCAATGGAAATATCTGTTTCTTATATTTAATCTTGGATCTTAATTGCGAATTAATTTTTATTTATTTCGAAACAACAATTAAATCGAGAAAAAAAAGAAAAGTTTTCAGCGAATAACTTTAATTTAGCATCTCATTTTGCGAAGCTCACGTGTATAGCCATTGGTTATTTCGTTAACTAATTAACGCAATTTAGAAATATACGTACCATAGCGTTGAAACTTTTGAAATTTTCTGCTTTCTAATTTCACACTTGAAATATTGCGATCATCCCAATTTAACATAAAAAAACCACTATAAATACACTCACCTTATTTAGACACACGAAAGCGCGTACAATAACCGCACGTATATACATATATACAAGAAAACTACGCGTACTCGAATTAGATACATATTCCACATCCTTTCTATTACGTGCTGCGCGCAGCAGCGTAGTAGACCAGGCGTTTCGAGAGACGCAAATGACCGGCGCGGAATAGATCGAGAGAGGCAGGGAGAGAGAGAGAGAAATTACATACAGAGAGCAGTCGAAATTACATACTAATTCACCAAATCGCTGGCGATAATTATTTAGCGAGAAGCGAGAACACATACACCGAGTACTCGCGCGCCGGAAGAAGCCAACGAGTCGTGGGAAAAGCTGGCATACAAAGTAAGGTGCGGTCCAACATATATACCTACATACACATACAAGGGCTGTCAGTCACTACTAAAAACCAAGACGAATAATATCGAGTGTACACATATATATATATATATATATATATATATATGTGCACACGCGTACATGTAGCATGTATGTATCGCGTATGTGCAGCCACGGGAGAGGAAATTGCGTTGGCAGCAGGAGCAGTATAGAGTGCGCCGCAGCGACGTGGTTATATCGCGCGTCGAGATCGATATCCGCGATTACCGGAACGTGCCGATCGGCAGCCGGAGATCATCTTCGTGTTCTCGCGAGAGAGAGAGAGAGAGAGCGAGCGATCGCTTCATCGATACAGGTTATATGTAACGCTGTTGCGTGGAGAAAGAGCAGAGAGAGAGAGAGAGGGTTAACGAACCTTCGCGCATGCGCACGTGCCATGGACGATTACAATAACAATTGGCTGTGGCGTGAGAATAGCGTACCGCGGTGGTGTCTTTTTTCGCTTTTTTTTCCCTTTTGCACCAAGTTGGTTGTTATTGTTGACGTTTATTTTAGAACAGACACTTGTTTTGTATGCACCGAATGGTTCCATTGTTGTCACTACTGCATAATAGTTATGTTGTTTTGTTTTTTGTTTTTTGGAGCTGATGAGTTTGGGTGATTAGAGATGACGCAAGTCTTTTTAGTTTCTGCTTCATAAGTCATTTCTTCTCAATCTATTAGCGCGTAATATTATAAGATTCAATACGAGATCCGTTAGTTTGAACGCGTGCCAAAGTACAAGCACACGATGGGTGCAACTGTGCGAATCAATGCTGGCAGACGCGGTAACAGCACTTAGTTTGAATCGCAAAATATGCGCGTGCAGTCGTCAACGCAGACGGCCAATAAAATGCTGTCTTGACCGAGTAACAAGAGCGATGACTCTTACAATGATATTCGTTGCCTACTCTTCAATCAATATTATACTGTTACTTTCATTGCAAGCAAACGCAAGCGCGCGCTTCAGCAGGCATTCAAATTATTCCTTGTATACACGACGAGGCTACCGTACGTATATGTGTATATATATATATATATATATATATATATGTATACGGCCTTTCAAGTGCGATTCTTAAGTAGCAATTTATCGAATTTCTTCACAATCACGGTAATAAAAAAAAAGGTCTGTGTGCCGTTATTCTGCAATTTACGAACTAATAAATAATCTGTCGATGCAAATTATAAAAAAAAGGAAAAACCACTGTCGCATGGATATAAACAACAATTACCCTGTATTGCGTAATGAAAGATTATACGAGAAAATAACTTCTTTATTTTTTGTTAAACTTCGCTGGAAAAATACTTCACCGAAAGGTTTAACAATATGAGACATCATCAACATATACATCGCACCTCGTCGAATATACATATACATATAGATATGTATATGTATATATGAAGGTTTATCAGCTTTCGGCAACAAATATAAGAGAGTTCACCTGTCATAAATCAACGCGACGACGACTGCAGCTCTCGCGATAAAAAAAAAAAATAACTTATCAATATAATTTATGCGTCCGCCCGCCGCAACGTATATACTCGTATAAGTACCTCTCTTTTTTTTCAGTAACTCGTGCAAGAAAAGAAAAAGAAGACAAGTGCCAAAATAATAGGCCATAAAGTTATACGCTTATACGCTCGCGCTTCTAATTGCCGATTCGCGGCCGCGGCTTTACGATTCTCCTTCTCCTCCCTCTCTCCCTCAAAAAGAAAACAAAAACTGCAAACGCTCACAGCACAGCACTCACTCGTGGTTTTGTAATTTACACCGGTGTACTGCCTCGTGACGATGCACTTAGTCAGCGTTCCGTATACTACGTGTATAGGTATATATATATATGTGTGTGTGTGTGTCTGTATCTGTATAGGTTTTCGCGTACGTTGTACGCGCGTTATAATGGGCACGCACCATCGCCTGGTGTATATATATACACGTGTGTATATGTACGTGTGTACGTAGTATAGAGTGACGGCGAGAAGGTGTAGAGAGCACAGCGATGGCGTATATAGCATGCGGCGGCGTGCGGAGGAAACCGGTGGCGCGAGAGCTCAAGCGAGCAGAGCGGAGCAGAGCACAGAGCGCCCGCGCGCGAGAGAGAGAGAGAGAGAGAGCCGACGACGTCCGACCACTTAGCTATGGTCTTTACGTCCTTAGTCGAGCGCTGCCGCGCGTCGGGTTCACAAACTCTCTCGAGCCAGTGAACGAACGAACGAACGAACGAACGCGCTCTGAGTGCACACAGTGGTTGATTGAAAATAATCGGCCTTTTAAATTGTTTATCACCAGCCGCCTCTTTTTCTTTGTTCTCGACGTTCGGCGTATATGTTTGTGTTTGTGAAACCCCCTTTGGGAAATATACAGTGGAAGTGAATTCTATACACGTGTGTGTGTGTTTTAAGGTATTGTTTTAGGAGCTTCATACGAGAGTAGAAGTGATTTGAGTATATATAGTGGTGAGAAAAATGACGAGAGAATTCGCTAGAGATGTGGTATATGTTGTAAGGGAGTTTTATGAGCTGTGATTATTTTGAAGCGAAGGTGAACTTTTGGAGCGCGAATAGTCACTGGCGAATGTGTTGCGAGTGATGTTGTTTGAGAAGAGCAAAGATCGTGACGTGTGTTGAATAAGTAAGCGGTGTTCTGTTGTTGAACAATCGTCAGCTGTTTAAACGAAGACTTTAAACTGTATGACGATTAAAGCATGACTATCCGACCAGACATGTTTGGGGACTTTGGCAGTTGCAACAGTATACTCGGTTACTTTACTGCTCAAGGTATTATTTTCTTCTTTTTTTTTTTACTCTGTATATACTGTGTCTGTATAAATTTGTTTGAAGTACAATATTTAACGAGCAATTAATAAGAAGTACGATCGTTTTAATTTAATTGAAGATATGATATTAAATTGTAGGAACAATGATAAGAAAATGATTGATGTTGTTATTTGACTTCAGATTAAAATATATATAAAAATATAATGATGAAGTATTATTACTTATGAAAGTAAAGTATATAAATATACATGGATAATATGACAATAAAATTAATCGGAATAATTCAATGGTTAAAAACCATCTTATTATACGATGCGTGCGTTGTATATATACCGCGAATTAGTGAAAAACAACACATGCACGCACTATATTAAATAGCAATAACGAGAAAATTAAAAAATGATAAATGCCTCTATCACAGCCATAAGCCATTCTATTCATAGAAAGACAATCTCCGATTGTGCTCTTATCGTATTATAGAGTGAACAGAGCACAGCAGCAGTGTCAGTAATAGTAAGGTCTCTTCCTCCACATAACGCTGCTGTTCTTTCCTATGTAAATATAGACCAAGCACTCCATAAAAACACTCCTCGCGCACTGGTTATTAATAACCATCAGACCCAAAGGCATAATATATAAGCGTACTGCAACGCCCTAGTCAAATTTAACGACCCAAAAAAATCGACGATTATGCATCGTCGGTCGACGTGGAAGAAAAAAAAACTATAATTGAAATTTCATCACACGTATATATATATATGTACTCTCTAGCTACACCTATATATACACTATAGCCATTGTCCATTTACTTACCTCTCCTCTCCTCTCTCTCTACTGTCTTGTACAGCGTCGTTGGCACCGCTGTCTCTCACTCTCTCGCGATCTATTGTACGGCCTCGATATATTCACCGTTTTCTTTCGAAACGCGCGTATATACACATACATTATACACTGTCGTCCACCCGCTTGAATGAAAGGCTCACGCGTGAACATATAAACCCTTCGACGATCATTAATTACCTGATGGTCATTCAGTTAGGATAATAGCCATATTCCCGTCACGTGTCGTACATTTCTTTTTTTTTCTATTCTATCCTATATGTACGCGTATGACGCTTGCACGTATGGTGCCAGGGTTATACGCAAGTGCATACACTTTTGAAAAGATGTCTCTCACGGCGCGTGCCGCATCTCCACGATCAGTTTTCTTCTTCATTGTTGTGTGGTTTCACGCGTGTACACCGAAGAAAGGATTGTGATGCGGACCTTTGGGTGTGTATATACATACTCTTCCGCATAGCATCCGCAGGGTTTTCTCGAGCGACCACTGGCCGGCCTTCGAAGTAACGGTAAAATGTTCCTTTACTCTCGAGCACAATTATCCCTGCAGCTGTGGGTTGCTTTTATATATATATATTCTGCGAAAAGCGCCTTCGGATTTTATCCGATTGGCGAGAGAGTATTATATACATGTAGCAGAGGTTTGTGTCACTGTGTAATAATAGATTTCTTTCCTCTCTTGTTATCCTCCGCAAAAGAAATTTATATACGCTGATGTCTTGTGCATATATTTGCACGGCCGTCTGCACTGGATGTTTATCGAAAACAAGCTTTACATTGTTATCTATATTTAAGGATTCAGTACTACTATTTCTTCGAAGATAACGCATACTTTTTTTTTTCACCTAATACCTTTGGCACAAAACCTTGTCACGCGGTTTACACTCAATTTACACTAAATCGCGCAAATATTAGCTAATTAATTTCTAACGCCTTGTTATCATCATATTCACACATATATCTTATACACACATCTAATACAACGTACACTCGTCCGCTAAAACCTCGTTACCGTACTTCTCATCAAATTATATATTTCCTCGGAAGAGAAACGCATCGCGCGTATATAGAAGAGACCCTCGGGGTAGCAAAACCACGCGTTCATTGTCTATTTTCAACAATTATACGAGCTGGTGAACCTACGCGTTCGAGTGGGCGTATCCACTATAGCGAATATATATAAAGTTGCTCGTATCGAAGTTGCATTCGCTCGTTGTGTAGTAAACTCGTGGTAGAAGCCGAGGGCAAAGGCCGAGTCGTTGCTGTCGTACACGCGCGACGTTTTTGGCGACAGGAAACGCGAGGTCAGCGAGTTTGGAAACTCGATTCCGAGGACGACAATCGCAACTCGCGTGCGCGCGCTGCGCACGAGCTTTCTTCCTCTTGCCCCTCTCTCTATCTATCTATCTGTACGCTGTTTCGTTGCTGTTGCTGCTGTCGCAGTTTCGCGAGAAAAAAAGCGACGTATACGTACGTGCATCACGTCGCGATAGCGTATAACCGAGGAGCGGTGAAATAACATCTCCCCGGGTGTAGAACGAGTTGCAGCGTTGCAAGCTTTAGAACTCGGACGTATAATACACACGTTGAAATGTCAAACTGGGAAAGCGCATCATATATATAATGCTATATACTCGTGGTATTTCAATGTATGCGTGTGTGCGCATGGACTGCGTATATAGAATGCATGCGGCCTTTGATTCGATGCTCTCTTGTCCGCGATCGAATGCAAATGTGTTTTTGTAGCCACGCGCGGAGGGGACAATGTTGAGTAAACAAAATTCCCGTTAAAGGATACGATTTATTTGGTCGAGTATGTCGTGCGGTGTCCGATGTACTCCTGATGTTGTTATTCAAAACACACAATCAACAATAATGTTTCATGTTTACAATTGGATATGGACTGCTAAAGTTCCTTTGATCGAAATGATATATTAAAAATACAAAACGTCATTCCATCGAGTTCTATGATGAAGTATAAAATGTTAATAAATTGTAGTAGTATAATAGGCTTTAGGAAGTCTTTAAATAAATGGTAAAACGATAAACAAAGTACTAAACTTATAATCATCGAACCGAAAAAATGAACGCCAAAGGCTTTGTCGAACCTCGTTGTAAATTATAAAAGATTTGTCGAAGTTAATGATCTGAATAAAATAAACGACAATCACTCTGGTAAAGTACCAATAAAGAACGCGAAACCAGAATAAAAACTGTACAAGCGCCGATGCAGCGACGCTAGAGTTCTTAAAGGATTGGAATAATCCAAACCTTATGCAAACCCGAGGCAACCAATACAAAAAAGATCGAAGCAATTACGAACAAGTTAAAAGCACGGCAACGACGATCGCATCGTCCTAACTCGAACCAGCGCATCATCCACTTTCTATATTTATATATATATACACTCGTATAGCTCATAGCTTAGTCGTTTCTTATCAGGAAAGCCTCTGCATAGTACCGCCTCCCCTTCGTTCCGGGCCTAATCGCGCTCGATTTCCCAAAGACAAGTACCTTTACCAAGGAACGCTTTCTCGCAAGAAAAGTGCTCATTTCCGGCATCGTCAGAGCAGATTCCATAGGCAGGCGCTCGCGCGCGCACTCTTGATTACGCGACGACGCGAGAGAGCAATTAAGCGAAAAACTATCACGGCGCCGAGCGTTGCCAAAGATCGTAGCCGCTGTTGCTGTTACTACTGCTGCGCGCTTGTCATTAGTTTTTAAAGGCGCGCTTGCTCATTACGACGCCGCGGTTACTCGAGAGCACACATACATACATAGGCCGACCTACACTAGGGATAATTCCCTCTCTCTCTTTCTCTCTCTCTCTTGGCGAGTTATCTCGCGCATTCCATCCCAGCCGCGTCATCGCTCTCGTTTTGCACAAGCATATAGTATAGAGCCTATGCGCGAGAGCCGGAAAACATACCGAGTGAGAGAGTATAAGGTATATAGATGCTTATGCTATGGTACGAGGAATCTGCTTTGAGTCTCGAGGGAAATTAATAAATTTCGAACTTGAATTTCCCGCGTTCGCACTTTGGTTTTCATTGCTTTCGTTGTAGGGTAAAGGTGAGAGTTTGATTTAATTTGGGCGTTTAACTTTTTGAAAGGGAATTTTAGGTGGTTATAGATGTGGGACTTTCGGTTGGAATGCGAATCTTCTATATAGTCGCATGAAAAGCCATGCTGCTAAATACGGAGCTAATTCTGAAGGCGAAATTGTAAAGTGTTTTTCGGTGGGATGATTGTTTGAGCGGAAGCTTGAAGGAATATTTTTGAATTTTCGCACGTTCGAGATTGGCGAGCGTGACGGACGGATGGTTTTACTCTTGGGAAAAACGTATTTTTTGTTTTCTTTCGCGATACGTTGAATGAAAATCATGGAGGTTAACTGTGGTTATAAGTGGTTGAAGAAAATAAGAAACTTTTAAATATTTATCATGAATTCGCGAAAAATGTTATTACATATATATATAGTGGAGAATTTCTTTGATACATATAAACACTTTGTAAAGAATATTTTTTCTTTGACTCGTTTTCATTTGCATTTTTACTCACTTTACAAGAACGATGTCCTTCGCAGGCAGAACAAATCATAAATAACAAAAGTACTTTTTGTAAACACTTATTCATTGAAAACAACAACGCATATTTGCATGAAACTTTAGCATTACCGTTTATACATGTTAAAAGTGCATACTTGCCTACTTTCTTTCTTATATTCTTAGTCATAAAAGCCCAACATATAAAGCTTCCTTAATTTATTGTTTTCATTAACCAACTTTTAAATACGCCCCTTTACGACGCACAGCGTGTAAAAGGAACTACTTTATGCTCCACACATATCCGACTTTAAATATATACATACACAAACATTGCGCCCTCTTGCGTATATACATAACTCGGTAAAATAAAGCCACAAAAAAAAACACTATATATTATAAGCATTACGTTGACATACTATCCTCACTATTTTTTTATTAACCTTATTACTCCCAACACCGCAATGGTGTCGTCGTCGTCTACGACCATCAGGGAATTGCCGGTGTAGGTACAGTATATAACTACTACACGCCAATATACCAACGAGAGAAGTAATGAGTGTGTCGTTGGTAGCCGCGCGCGCGCGCTTCTCAAGTTAATGAAACGTCTGCCGTCTCACGCACGCGCAGCTGACAGTCACAAAGCATACTCGTTTTGCCGTGTATAAAGCGAACTCGTTTTGTACTATAATGTCGAACGTATATTAGGCGTTTCCTTTGATTCGTGCGCGATCGCGAATGATAATGCGAAAATGGCCAATGATAATTTACTTTGGCTCCTACACTTCTTCTTTACGCTATGATGTCGTGTTCGCGTTGTGGTATAATGATAATAATAATGAAACGCGCACACGAAGGTGGCAATCTGCTGGGAGCGAAATTGTTGGATGAATGATGCCTTTTAAAATTCGCCATTAGGTAGTTTGTCTTACTTATCGTCACTTTAAGACGTTCACGTGACGCAAAGAAAGAAGCTTTCTTATGCGGCCAATGTTATAGACGACGATGATGGGGCTTCTTTATATATATATATATATATACACACACACACTTCGTAGAACGATTACTTTTCGTGACAAAAGCTCGTTGGCGATGATTTAAGAAAATATTATAACCGAATTTTTATTACACCCTGGTTGTGCGCTCGAGTTTTTAATTTAGGAAAGTAGACTTGAGATTGGACGAAATCACGCATAATTTTGTTATACCTCGCTTTATTTTTTTTTAATCTTTGTACAGGTTTTTCTGCTTAATGTTTCAATATGACGTATATAAATAGTTGAAAATCACTCACGTCTAATACGCAAATAATTCCACCCTCTTAACCCTACCATTACTTACCCATTAATCCTTTACACACCCCATACCAAAAACCTACCAATAACCACCGCTAACCATCAATATCCGTGTGTGTGTGTGTATATATATATATATATATATATATGCGTGCACACCAACAACTATCCGCATCATATACGGAACATCGCGCGTGATGCCAATTTAATCACCGGCTTACGTTTCCTCGAGACACATCCTCTCTCTCTCTCTCTACCTCCCAAACTAAATCGTTATACTACCCGTGCGCAAACCGCAAATTGGAATATCGGAAATCGGCAACCCACCACCACCGCCGCTGTTGCTGCTCACGGTTAATTTCGTTGATTATCCCGAGTGTATAGTGAGAGTAAGAGAGAGTGAGAGATAGAGCGTGCGTCATCCACGCGTTATTTACGACGCGACCCCTCTGTGTGCCCGACTTATTCGGTGTAAAGAGAGAGTTTCGCCCTCGCCTCTCGCGTTTTTTTTTTCGATCCTTTTATCACAGAACACCACTCTGTCATGCTTATACTCCTACGCCCTTCTGCTTTCATCGTTCGTGTTTTTTCATTTTTTTTTTCTGGATGGCTGCTTTTTTAACCCTGGTTCGTGGAAATGTAAGCTTCCTTTTTTTTTTTAAGTTAATGTATTATTTTGACCAGATAACAAATGACGTGACTGTTATCTTTAAATTATTATTATTATTATCATCAGTATGATAATCTAAAAGAGAAAAAAATATTATTCACTGCGTCAGTCTACACTTAACTTGGCGATTGAACAAGCATCAAACTAAAACAGCGCGCGCTGGATTCACAATCTTTTTCATTAACCTTCCATTACCAACGAATCTCTCCTTCTCGCTCGCTTCCTTGTCGTTTTTCTCATTATCTTATCTTACACACTATATACAGGTGGAGTTCCGTATTTACTTTCATTTTCTTCTCTCCTCCGCCTCATCGCCCGCTCCTTTTTTTTCCTTCCTATTGGATTTACTCGCGCGCTTGCTTGCGTTGTACGTCTGCCTCAATCTATCGACCGCGTACACACTCCTTTTTTTTCATTCTCTCTCTCTCTCTCTCTCTCTCTCTCTCTTCTCTTCTTCTTCTACTACTTCTTCTTCTTTTTTCACGCGCCTATATATCGACGAATCGATTTCGCAGCGCCGAGCTTGATTGCAGTTAACGCGAGCGCGAAAGGGACTCGCCGAGTAATTAAATTATGTAAAGCTTGCGCACGCGCAGTAGCTATTATATATATATGTGTGTGTTTGTATGCGTGAAGGTTGGTGTGTATATATAAGGTTGGGTCCGAGGGGCGATAGCGTGCTTTTCGGCGTGGAACGACGCAAGAGAGAGTGAGAGAGGAAGGGATGAGAGAAGGGAATGTACAGTGGCTTACTTTATAATGTAGCGTCGCCGGCGGTGTTGCTGGCGACGACGCGACGGCGGTATAGAGGCATACTGGCAGTAGCGGAGCTTTCCCGCTTATTACTTCTTATCGCGTTTGCGTAATATTTCGATGAAAGCGTCTTTTGAGAGGATGGGCTTTTTGAAAGAAGCCGACGACGCATTGTTCCGTGCTTTATCGTCTCGTTGCTTTTTTTTCTTTTTATATATATTTATTTTAAGGAAATTCTTTATATATTTTTATTATTATTTTACACATCATCGTTATAATAATAATTATATGTTGTGACATAAACTCACAATTTACATGAAAAAAAAACAAAAAACAAAGTTAATGGTAATTAAATTAAAGCCTTCATTTGATAATTCAGAAACAAATACCCACAACACAACAACATTCCAGGTATTATTATCCGCAACAATTGTGGGATGAAATGCGTGTACACTTTTTCAACCAATGTTGCGTATATACAAATTAATTTCAATAATACGATTTATTGATACACGTTGATTTAAAGCAAATCAATAACCCGTACACACACGCGAGTGGGCAATTTCAATTATTTCATAAATCCTGCACTCGACACACGAGTACGAGCGTTTTCAATAAAACTCCCAGACGCAATTAACAAAAATTGGTTACACTCTTTCGTCGAGACTCTCTCCTCTTTCCTCTTCGTAGAGATCGAGGCAAGTCAAACATCAAACGCACTCGTTAAATTGCGCCTTTGATATACCACGCAATTTTCGACGACTATCAGCCATTTCGTTCTGTCTCCGCGTACGTGTGGTAAAGCGCGTGAGTCTATGCCCTCGTCGCTTTGATTGCACGCGCGTATACGATGTGTATATATACCCTTTATATAAAACTTTCGATTTCGGTTATTGGATTTTATCGTAGTTATAGACTTTTTGTCAATTTTTGTTGATTATAATTGAGGTACATCGTGACTTATGGAGTTTTTTGTTTGTTTTTGTTGCAGATTCGCAAGATGTCGATCTGGACGCGATCCTTGGTGAGCTCTGCGCGTTGGAGCAGAGGTGCGAGAACGACCTCGCAGCGACGCCCAACTCCGATAATCAGAGACAGAATAGACCGACCAATGGAAGGATTACCGCAGGAGAAAGTGACATCGGCAAAAATGAAGGTACAGTTCGATGATATGATTTATTAAACGTAATTGAAATTTTCAAATATCGTTGATTTTTTAAATCTATCAAGCAGTAACATAGATTATCTTTGATTTGAAAATAGTAATAGTAATAGTTATTTATTTACTTATTTATTTATTGAACCAGAAAATTGACGTATGCTCAGTCGGTAGAGTTTGGGAGAGCGTGAGGAATAAGGTTATATTACGGAACGTAAATTAGAAACCCAACAATTACAGTTAAATAATAAATATTATATATCGACGGTAGAGCGTGTAAAACAAAAAAAAAGAAATAAGATAGAATAATATAATCCGCGTAAAAAAAAACTTTGCACTTTCCCCTTCGACTCCGAAAATGTTTTGGAGTCGACCCTTTGTGCCCTGGAGCAGACGTAGTCCGCTCTGAGCGAGGGAAAGGGGGACTCCTTTTG
>JAYJLV010084390.1:0-13872 GCA_036873485.1 Torymus texanus | reverse complement strand
CCGCTGAGTAATAAAACTTTTTAGGTTTTGCGATTTTTCGTTCGGGTGCCCAAAAGCATGTGGAGGGGAGTGTATATTATGTGAGAATGTTTTTCACACAATCGAAATTGTAGCTAAATATAACTCAGGCTGTCCAGTCATCAATCTTTAAGAATTGAAGATCAATTACTTAAACAACTAAATAATGAATTACAAGACGAACAGAATCTTGAATGAACTATTGACAAAATAAAACATAGTAATACTTTGCAACAATCAAAAAATATCAATATCAACAGATCATTTTCAGAAATTACAGTGAACTTTAATCCAAAAAATATGAGAGTGCCAAAACTAATACTTAAAAAAACTAAGATCAACGACAAAACTAACTTAGAAAAAACTGTTCAACATCATATAACACAAGACAAAACAATAAAAACTAAAAGTGTAACGTGTGAAAACAACAACACCGTGGTAGTAACTAAACCACACTAAGCGAAAAATTAAAGGACAACTTTAAAATAGACAAAGAGCAAATGAAAAAAACCTACACTAAAAGTAATAGACATTGCTTTAGATTGTAATAGTGATCAGGAGATTGAACAAGACATGAATGAAAGAAACTTTAATCATACGGAAGATAAGTGCGAACTGCTACACGTATTCATGAATGAAAGAACAAAGAGGAAAAGTGCAATAATTGAAGTTATCTCAGAAATGTATAAATACGTTAGAGATAATAAAAGCAGACTGTTTGTTGGGTATCAAAGCTGTAAAATTTTCGATATCATTAATACAATACCCTGCTATAAATATGCAAGAATTGGTCATAGCAGTAGAAACTGCCGAAACAATATCACGTGTAACAATTGTGCCCGTAGATGGTGGTATTCGGGGAAGAAGCTAGGGAAATGAAGGTCGCGAAATGAATAGTTATTCGAACAAGCAACTAAAATTTACTGAGGTTTTTGGACTTTAGAAATAAATAATATGAAGGGAAAACGCGCAGGCCGAGGCTAATCACGAGATCGACGGGTAGCCAGTACCTCGCCGCTGGCTGGCTACTATACAAGCGCACGCTCTCTACGGAATACGATGAGCCAGTAGCTCGCAACTACTGGCTATACTATACATTAACGCGCACCTCCGACACGCAAGTCGGCGGCGACGGTGAAGCCGTCGATAATCCACCCTCAAGAGGACTAAATTCCGCACGCACGCGAATACAAATCGCGCTATAATAAGCCGCGAACTTACTTAGGCGGCAGGCCAGCCATGTACGCCTAAACGCGCGCAGATCGGTGAAGGAACGCGGTGCCTCCGTCAGTCTTTGAAACTGCCGCTTCGGGAGACTGTTCCCACCATTTGTTCGCTACGCTGATACGCTGGCCCGCTATGCAGTTGCGTGATGTCGGGTGGAGGCGCAGCTCGGTCGATCACCCGTATTCGGTCGGACACTCGCGGAGAGACTTTTCGTTCGTGCACACTTGGCTGTGTCGGGAATCAAGATGGCTGATTCTCCGCGCGGGAAGAAGGAGCTCTCTCTCTCGCCAACCTGAAGTCGCGCGCAAGGCCGTCTTGAACGATCTGGCGGTGCGCGAGTTCACACCTTGTAGGGCTAGACGTGCGGGATTTCAAATAGAATTTACGCACCCGTTACACCCCCCACCCAGTTTTGGCATACCTTGGATGCGACATCTGCAACCGAAGGGGCGTAGGTCGAAAAAATAAAATTAAATCGAGTTGGAGTTGGCTCTTCGCATTTATTTCCATCAAGCGGAATTTCGCCGCAACTCTTTCATACGAAAGTATAAACATAGACGATATTTAAATCTTCGAGCTAATCTTCGGTTCTTGTAGCCTGAGCGCCCGCGTTCTCCTCGCAGAGCGAGGGAGGCTTAGGGCATCCGGTCCACCGGGTGGTCGGCCTTGTTGGGGCAGCACCGGGGCCTCTGCTCCACGGGGTACCGACATACGTCGCAGTAGCAATCGCTGGCTGCGGTTTCGTCGCAGTTCTGGGTGGGCGGCCTCGCTTTCGCCTTAATGGTCTGGGCGAAGGCCTAGCCGGAGGAATTTCTTCCCCTAGCGCAGGGTCAAGCTTGGCAGGTTGCTCTGCGCTCTTTGCGGAGTACGATTCGTCGTGATATAGCTTCAACTGATCCAGGTGTTGGGACCCAGACCTCTGTGATCGTATAGGGTCCTAGGAATTTGGGAGCCGGCTTCGCGGCAACGCCTTTTGCGGTGGAGGATAAGGTATGAGCTCGCTCCAAAACCTTATCTCTGCATAGGAATTTGGCCTCGCGGGGTCGCGCGTTGTAATATTCTGCCTGTCGCTCTTGAGCTGCCGCAGCCTTTGCGGCGGCAGTGTCGTGCAGCTCGGGCAGAATCTCCAAACGCTGTCTCCAGATTTCCCGCTGTTCGGCTTGGTCCGGTCTCCTCCGCTGCTACTTCCTCTATTCTTCTCTGATTACCCGGCTGATATGGCTGCCGCTCGTAAAGCAACCGGAATGGGCTACTCCCGGTAGAGATATTCACAGCAATATTGAGGGCATAGAGAAATTTCGGAGTTTCTCGTTTCATGCAGTGTGTTTCTCCTGTAGATAGGATGAAACCATAGTTTAAAGGGTGCGATTTGTACTGGGGGTGGTAGGGGGGAGTGCTGGTGTGATGGACACCGCGCTCCGCCAGGAAATCTTTTACCAGTTTGTTCTTAAATTTGGCACCGTTGCCTGATAGAAAGACTTCCGGGCTACCGTGCCGAAGGAATATCCTACGGTCGTCACCAAGCAGCTCTTCGACCTCGGCATCGGGCCTCTAATTGTACAGGCTACCCGCCAGGACCTTCCACATAGGGTAGTCCTTTGGTCGGTCGCGGATCCTCTGTAGCCACTCGACTTACCACGGGTCCTCGGTGTTGGCCGACCAGACCAGCGAAGCCACTTCAACTTCATTCTCGTCCTCATATAATCGGGAGAGAGCATCGGCCACGTTATTCAGAGCTCCTTTTCGGTGCTCAATAGAGAAATGATGGGCTTGTAATTCCAAAGCCCACCTAGCTAAACGGCTCGTCGGATTTCGCATCGAACAGAGCCACCGCAGGCTACTGTGATCCGTGACCACGCGAATGTCGTAAGCCTTGATACAAGGGCGAGACTTGGCAATCGCCCAGACCACCGCGAGACATTCTCGCTTAGTCACGCTATAATTGCGCTGCCTGGGCGTAAGCACGAGAGTCGCAAATTCTAGCACTCTCTAGCTACCAGCTACTGGTTCGACCGTAGCCGGAGCCGCACGCGTACCATCGCGGTTCACTAGGAAGCCGAGGTATTTTACCTCCAGCTTGCAGAAGACGCACTTATCCAGATTAAGCATCAAACCGGCTGCGACTAACCTCTTTAGCACCAGCGTTACGACCTGTCGATGCTTCTCGATGGTTTCCACGACTATATACGACTATCCACGACTTATAACGTCGTCGAGTTAGGCAAAAACGTAAGGTTCCAATTCAGGGCCCAGCACTTCGTCAATGAGCCGCTGAAATGTGGCAGGCGCGTTGGTGAGGCCGTACGGCATAGGCCGGTATTGGTACAGGCCCATTCCCAGCACTGTGAAAGCCGTGATGGTTCTGGCCTTTTCGTCTAACTGGATTTGGTGGTAGGCGCTTTTCAGGTCGAGCGTGGAGACATATTTCGCTCACCTTAGTTTTCGCAGAATATCTTGAAGGTAGGCAACGGCTCAATGACGGCATTGACTTTATTCTAGTCGTTGCAGAACCTCCGAGTGCCGTCTGCCTTTCGCGCAATCACAACCGGGCTAGACCATCCGCTATTGGATGGCTCGACTATACCTTTATCCAGCATGTCATGAACTTGACTCCTCATGTCTTCTTCTACCCTATCCGAGGTAGGGTAGTTACGTTGCTTGATGGGCTTGCTATTTCCCACCAATATCTCATGCTTGAAGTGCGTCACGCATCCCAGCCCGGGTTTTTGGGTGCTGAGGATGGCTTCAACCACCACCCTCAGCTCCCTCCTCTGCACTGCACTGGCATCAGCGATTCCGATAACGGATAAGCCAGCTACTTCAAGATCTACGAAATGATCGGCATCTTTGCAATATAGCCGGTCAGTATCGGGGTCGAGCAGGACTCTAAAGGCCCGTACAAAGTTGACTCCGAGGTAGCAATCATCGTTCTGGCATGATGGCTACCTGGGTGTCTTTGGTTAAGCCAGCCACCGTGACAGGTAATATCAGCTGGCCAACTAAAGAACTACGCTTTCCATCGGCTAGCTTCACTGGCTGCGTGGAGGAAGTCACCAATTCCTTGTTCAGCGCGCTCGCGAACTGCAACCCTACCGTACCCATCACGGTGGATGATACTCCAGGATCTAGCAGCACTCGCAGGCCATATTCGCCGACCTCGATGTGTAACCAACATCGAGTTTCAGCGTCGGGGGGAACAGAGATACCCGGACCCCGTTCTGCCAGAGTCGGTAGGAATCCGGCGGGCGAGGGGCAAAGGGGACGGATTTAAAGGTGTTCTCGCCTCCTTTCATCCGCTATTCGACCAGGGTTTTCTTAAGAAGCCTTCTCAGAAGCTCCTCCTGCGTCTCTGACGGGGTATTCGCCGCTTCGTTTAAGGCGGAGGCCACTTTGCCGTCCTTAGGTTGACGGAACTTGCGGAGTGAACCTTCATCCGGGTTGTATGCCATCTCGGGTAACAGGGCACTCGTCAGCAGAGACGGAGGCCTGAACAGATGCGAATTCTCGAGCGTCTGCTCGGATTCATGGGCTAAGTCCAATAGTTCTTCCACGGTCTTGAACTCAGCCCTTCGGATCATAACCTGTAATTGAGACTTTAGATTCCTATGCACGTAATCTAGCTGTTGGCTTAACGTCAGAGGCGGGGACATTTTTCGCATAATCTCCACGAGACACGTAATGTAGTCTCTTACGGATTACCGTTCACCTTGCGTGGGGTTAATGGCTTCCATCAATAGCTGCTGGTAGCCTTTACCTTTTCCATAGCAGCGTCGTACGGCTTCCTCGAATTGCGGCCACATGTGCTATTTATGTTTCTCATTCTCGTACCACGTAACGGCTTTTTGCGTAAATAATTCTGACAGAGAAGAGAGCATCTCTTCTTCTGTCAGATTAGCCAGAGCGCGACAATCTTCAACTCGAGCCAAAAAGGTGTCGATGCCCTTTCTGGCCCGAAAAGCGGACTTGCCACTTTCGTACGATCTGGCCGACGTCTCTGGTTTCTGCTCTGGTTTCCAGCTGTGGGCCAACTCGAGTTGCGTGTATCGCGAGCACCCCCCAGCCAGCGTCGATCTACCCCTGGTGGGTTGACCTGCCCGACAGCTCGAGTTGGTGGGATTGCAAAGATGTTATTAGACCAACTTCTATCGTTATTTGCCCCGAATGTCTCACCGAAATCGACATTCGGCACCTGGCTGGCTCTATTGCCGGCGATTCGTGTGCTCAACGTAGCCCTATCGAAGCAGGCTAGTGTGTTCGTCGTTGTTGGTATTTGAGGATCTTGCTCGTCGGAGTTATCATGTCAATTATCCGCTTGAAAAGGCGTGGTTGTTTCCAACAGCCGCTTATGAACCGTGGCATCCGCTACCACTGCTAGTGGATGTTCGCAGTACGTCGACTTCGAATACGCACCATCATCTTCCGTGACAGCGCTTTTGAGTGAACGCTCGCGCGAAATGGCGAGTTCCTATGCTGCCTTTTCTGGGTGTGTTGACTTCTCACAATCTCAGGCGTCGTACTCTCCGAGAAGCCACTTGCTCAACCTATTAAGGTTTTCCAAGTTTCTGTTACTCCGTTGCAGCTGTAACACGACCATGTGGGTCTCCACTTCGCTCAGTGGGAGCGACAGTAGCCATTCCTCTATGGAATCGTGTAGATCGGCCACTTTTTGTGCGCAAGGGGTTTTGATTTTTTTTAAACCCAAGGGGCTATATGTTTAAATATATTATATCGTTGCAACTCTACCAGTGTTCTGCACCAGGTTTTGGTTTGATTTATTAAAAAAGAATACGACAATTGACTGTGGTGATTCGATACGCTTCATTTCAGACGCAAGCGATCTATACCACGATTTGGAGGCGTAATATACTAAGAAGAGCCAAAATGTGCACTTTGGTTCTTTTATTACTTTACTGCTCTAATAAGTGACGTTAAATGTAAAAAAAAGTAATAAATAATAATTAATTTCTTAAGTTATTTACTTTGTGCGTTTTGTTGTGTAGGGCTAATACTTATTATTAAAACATTTTTTTAAATAACGACTGCACTAACTGTGCAGTTGCTCTCGTTTTACCCTACTGCAGCAAAAGAAGCTAATATATAAAAACAAGAAACTGATCCTTCCGATAAGTTAATAGGTAGTAGGCCGCCGAGTGTGTAACTATTTGTTAATCACTGTCGTCTTACAACGATAACAATGGCACTGTTTCGTAAAAAAAAATAACAAAAAGCAACGAACAAAAATAAAATAATCAAGCAATAATCATAGCCCTATCTAATGTAACGTTGCTCGGCCTGTTACATAAAAAAATACGAGCCCTAGTTACAGTTTATGCACAACAAAACACACACTTTCTCCAAATCGGGTGACCAGAACCAATGTCCACTATATCCTTGCGCGCACTACACAAAAACATTATAAAAAAAATTGAAATAATCTGACCAAGATATAAAATTATACGCGCGCAAAACGACAAAAACAATAAAAAGATTCGCAAGATTAAAATTTATCTAAAAAAGAAATTTGAAAAATACACAAGAGGGAAAAAAAATGAATTTAAATTGCTAGCTTTTCCTAATTTATGTGTAAATCACATATACAGGGCGCCAGTTGTAACGGGGTAGACCTTAAAAGAATAGGGAAAATGGATCAGCTAACTTCCCCTTAATGTACACGCGCCAAATAGACTGGCACGCGTCAGCCGGCCCGAGTGACACAGCCGTCCCGAGTGGCACAGCCGTCTCCAGCGCTACTGTAGAGATACCTGCTCTGCCTAGCAATGCAGAACGGGCTGGAGCCGCGCGCCCCTACATGTTCGCGGCGCGCGCACTGCTCTCTTCGAAGCCGCGCCGCAAGCTTACCGGTCTCGATGATGCTCGTACTCCGCACGAACTCCCGTTTAGAGATGGGCGATATTTTGTAAAATATCGATATAGCGTATCAATACGTATCGCTGATTAAGTTATCCATATTACCAATATATCGTCTGTAAAATATCGATATCCAAAATATCGATAAAATCGAAGTTTTTACAACACAATGTTTTTAAATTCGGGTGGAAATAATTTTCGCAGTTAGGTTAAAAAATTAAAAACAAAATTTGGAGGAAAAGCTTAATTTTTATTTTATTTATACGAATAATCTTCAAAACACGTATGTACATTTACATATAAAGAAAATGAGAAATGTAATATTTAAATAAATGAAATAAAAGTAAATTTGTTACAATAGTTACATGTTAAAATTTAAACTAAGTTATAAACACCAATATTCAGTTGGCAAAGTTGCTAAAAACAAAAGCTGCTGGAAATGTTCTGGAGTAAGGTCCTTTTATCTGTTAGAATTAGCAAAGCTTGAGAAAAAAGCCTTTCAATGGGACCGATGTGGCAATTACGGTTAAATAGCGTAAAGCTAATTTTGAAAGAACAGAGTGTGCATCATACTCCAATATTTGATTGGATCTTATGTTCTTTCTATAGGAGGCTGCGACAAATAATAACGAAACTCTTCAGGAATTTCACTACAGGGTTGTGCGATTGTCTCTTTTGCTTGATGTTTCAGTCTGCCTCGAAGTTCATCATCAAAGCTCCACATTTTTGCTGCATTGTCTGCCTTACTCGCAGCTTCCTTATCGACATTTGGAGAAACGTTTTTGTCTGAATTAGATTGTTCAATAGCTTGCGGTTCACAAATTTTTTCATTTAATTTTTGTGTGATACTATTAATTACTTTTGAACAAGCTAAGTTATCATTAAAATACAGTTTTTTGAAACGGGGATCTAAAATTGATACTGTAGCAATGACATTCATATAGTCAATGTTATTAGAATGATGATTAAATTCTTAAGTTAGTAATTTTTTAAAGTCCTTACTTATGCTTGTTTCAAATTCTTAATTAATGATACTGCCTCGCTCCCAGTTGTATACTTCTCACAACTTATAATTTCGGTCGTTTCTTTAAACGGCTTCAGCATTTTCATCATTTCTTTTGCTGTAGTTAACTCTCCTCCCATTAGTGGCACAGGAAAATTATCTCCAGCTAGATGTATAAGAATTGACGCATCGAATACTGAACCCCAGCGAGTACGTACGCTTTGAATTAACCTATGTTCTGTAAGTTTTCGCAACTCGTCACTCGCTACAACAGACTGTTTAAAATATCTCACGATTTCCTTGACATTTGTAATAATAGGTGCAATTACAGTATCTTTTTCAAAAATTCTTGCTGGAACTAACATAAGTAAGTTTAATGTATGGGCAAAACATGGCAAGTATTTTTCTTCACCGAAACCATCAATCACTGCTTTTTTAATATTTGCCGCATTATCAGCTACTACAATGACGACACTTTCTTTTCTAATTATCAGCTACTACAATGACGACACTTTCTTTTCGAATTTCTCCCAGACCCAGCAATTCATCTAACCAATTCTTTATGTTATCCGCTGTATGGCGACTGTCCAAATCCATGACACCAATCATAATTGATTTAAATTTTTCTGCATCTATGAAATGACTTGTCAAGCCTAAATAGCTTCGATTATATACAGTGTCCGTCCAAATATCTGTTGTGACAACTATGTCATCCATTTGAGAAAGTATGTGTTTTTCACATTATTCGATAGAGCTCTATATTTGTCTTCCATTTTTCCCGTTATTTGCTTCCTATTTGGAATTTTGTAAAAGGGCACTGAATAGTTGACCAAAGCCTTGAACCCCGCTTTTTCGACAGTGGCTAATGGCATTTTATCTTTCGCGAACATAAAAATGAGCCTTTTTGTAGCTTCAGCAGCCCTTACACCATCATCTGTAAAATCGATGCAAAATTTTGATATTAAATTTAATCTTTATAAATATATTAAATTTTTACACTGTAAATATATACAAATAGTTTTTCGTTAATATATTAATAATAAAAAATAATGTATTTTAAAATTTATTTTGTACCACTCATACTTCAAAATCACAATTATTATGTGATTTTTCGGCGCTCGTGGTATAAAATACTTCGGCTCCTGTGTCGAAATGTATATGATAAAGGAAATAATTCAATGAAGTTGAATGCTTTATTTTTTTAATTATTTTTCAAGTCACCTGCATAAGATCGCTTATGTTCGAATGGATTATCCACTCGCAATTGAGGTCTTGCTCGTTGTAGCGTTTTCATAACTGAAGGAGTCGTGGGAGGTGTAGCAGAACCTACAGAAACTTCTGCTCCTTCATCATCTTTCCCAACTTTTTGGAGGGTGAATCCTCGTGCATGTTGGAATTATCTGAATCTGAAATATTTCTTTTTCTAGATCCCTTAACAGCGTCTAGCTTGATATTAGGATGATGTTTTGTTTTAAATGCGTATGTAAGTTCGTTGTATTGCCCGTTGACTTAATAGATGTATTGCAGAGAAGGCATTCTGATTCATAACTACTAATCCTCCGAAAATACTTCCAGACGTCGCTTTTGAATTTGGACACTAAATAACACAATACAATAGATTTAATTAGAATTTTTTATAGCAACCAGTTTTAGTTCACATAATTTTTTATCGCATTTTTTATAGCTACAGTGATCTACACTCTACTTTCAATTATAATCTACTTTTAATTTTGTGGTAATAAGATAGTCTGTCGATGAGTCTTCATTCGTGTGCGTGAAAAACGTTCTAAACGTATTTATGTCCCGCGAGCAAGATTCCATAGATAGACTTGACGAACTATTAATATAAAATAAATAGGAAAAAAGAAAAATAAACCATGCATACTGTTCGGGATCTGGAGAATAAAACTAACTGTATCCTTCACCTCATGATATTCGTGATTGTGAATGTGAAATCAAACTATAGAAAAGCTGTATAAGAAAATAAAATATCAAACGCATCTCAATAAATAAAGTGCTTAACTCTTCTGCGCCATTGATAGTTATAGTATTTATGCGGGAAATGCGTATATTTGCCGACGAAATATTTCGTCACGTGGCTCAGGAGAGTTATTTATACAGTTACCATAAGAAACTAACCTTATTCTTTTAAAACAAATAGGATACTTACCACAATAAGTTAAAAACAGATTTTCGATTACACGTGACGCGATTGCAACGAAAGAAAATCTTCGTCTTCTTGGAAACAAGTAAATACTCGCTAGCTGGCAAAAACTTTAAGACGAAAGCGGCTAAAGGCGAGATTAAAGTGGTCGCTGCGCATGCGACAGAAGGTGGAGATGGGATCACGCTCGGTGATATGGCAGGTGTTGAACCAGGGTTTTGGGGAGGAGAGGTGAAAAAGGGAGAAGTATTGACTTCCGGTGTGAGAGCGATAGTTGGTGAGGTAATTAGAGAACTCGGAACGGGTGATAGAGAGGCAGAGAGGATAAAAGTCTGAGAAAGGGAGCGGGATGTTAAGATGTTCACCGCTGCTTGTGGCTCTTTTGGCGAGGTCGTTGACCACTTCGTTACCAGGGATGCCGGAGTGGCCGGGGATCCAAGCAAGGCGAACATGGAGGTTAGAAGCTGAAAGGCATTGGAGGCTATGCTTTATTTTGAATAAGCTAGAAGAAGAGGAAGAGAGATAATCGTTGAGGTTCTCGATAGCCTCCAGGGTGCTCAAAGAATCGGTAAAAATAATGCCGTTCTTTATGCCGTGATTTTCAATGTATTCCAGAGCAATCTGGATGGCGAGATCTTCCGCTGTGGCGATCGAGGCTTGGGAGGAGATTTTGAAGGAGAGTTTAAGGTTGAGATTGGAGCAGAAGACGGCTAAGCCGACATGCGAGCCAGGGTCGGTCTTAGAGCCGTCAGTATAGAAGGGAATCCAGGAAGAGAGGAGGTTTTGGAAGAGACGGAAGAATTCGAGGCTGGGGCGGGAGGAACGTTGGATGGCCCGACCTTTGTCTAAAGTGATCATAGGGGAGAGAGCTTTGAGATTCTAGTGAGAAGGTGAAGCAGGGGAGGACAGCGGAGGAGTGGATGAGGTTGCAGTACCGTTTGAGTCAGGCAAAGGCGCGCAGAATTGGGAGATTCAAGAGGCTGAGGGAGTCGCGGTTATTAAGCAGGTCGAAGAGGGATTCTATTGCCACGATGGAGGGGTTGTCTCTGGTCGCGAAAGCGCGAAGGTGAGTCTAAAAGCGAGTTTCTTAGGTCTCAGAAAGAGGGGGAGTTCACAAGATTCGGCGTAAACGATTCTGTTAGGGGTAGAACGGCGGAGGCCGAGGCAGGCTCGGAGGGCTTTGCGTTGAGCTACGTGAAATTTTTCGCGAATGGAAGAGTCGCGAGGGAGCAATACAATGGAGCCGTAGTCGAAGGTACCGAGAACGAAGGCTTTATAAATTTGTAGAAGGGATTAGGGATGCCCTCCCCTCCAGGTACCGCAGAGGGAGCGAACAAGGTTGATGTGAGGAGTGGTTTTAGAGATGAGTTGGTTAAGTTGGGGAGACCAGGATAGTTTAGAGTCGAAGGTGAGTCCAAGGAGTTTGGCCTGATTGGAAGGCTTTATGGTGGTGTCATCAAAGTGAAGAGTGGACCTCGAAGTGTCGGAGTGGCTACGATTGAAAATTATGAACTGTGTTTTTTGAGGGGCTAGGGAGAGGGCGATAGAGTTGAAGTAGGAGTTGATGAGGTTAAGACTGTTCTGAAGGACTTGAAGGCAGTAGTTAACGTCCGGGGGGTAACGAAGAGAGCGACGTCGTCAACGAAGCATAGGTATTTGCAGTTAGGGTCGGTGTGGCGAGGGAGTTCTAGAGTGTATAAGTTATAGGCGGAGGGGCTACAGCAGCAGCCTTGGGGAACGCCTTTGTAAGCGTTGTAGGGGCCGTGAATCTCGCCGCCAACGTTGAAGAAAACTGATCTGCAGATGTTCCAGGGGACGCCAAGATCACGCATAATACGAGCGAGTGTGCCAGGATCAACGCTGCCAAAGGCGTCCATAATATCCAAGAAAAGGGCTGCGGTGAAGGCGTTGGAGATAAAGCCTGAATAGATTGCGCAAGTAAAGATAGCGAGGTTGTCCGAACAGGATTTGCGCTTCCTAAAACCGAACTGGTATCTGGGAAGGCAGAGGTACCTTTCGAGCCACCAGCCGAGTCTGCGTCGCACCATCCGTTCGAACATCTTTAGGAGGGATTGGGCTAAAGAAATGAGGCGGAATTTTCCGGTGTTGCCTTTGGAGATGAAGAAGACGAGGAATTCTTTCCAGGAGGATGAAAATTTTCGCGTAGAGGTCATTCAAGATAGAAGGGAGTGCAGGGTGGTGTCGGGGAGATGGGAGATCAGGAGGTTGTCCATTCTGTCTAGTCCTGGAGCTGACCCGAGCTTACGAAGGCACTTATTGAGAGAGATGGAGAGTTCGGAGAAAGAGAAGGGTTTAGTGAAGTGGATCAGAGAGGAGGGAGACGGGTGAAAGACGGTGGGGAAGTTGGGAAAAAAGTACGAGGGGGGACACGTGGACGGAATTAGATCCTGCTGTTTCTCTATGTTCGCGAGGTTATTGCGAGCATCGGAGGGGCCAAGTTGTTGGTGTCTAAACCTACGAACCGTGGCCCAGAAAGCGCGGGGGTCGGAGAAGGGAGTCAGAGAGGAGCAGAGGGATTCGAAGGATTTCTTCTTCGCTGAGCGAAAAGTTAGCTTTGCATGCTCTTCCGCGGCCAAGAGCTCCCCCAGAAGGTTGGGATCACGACGAAAGTTCCTCATAGCGAGCTTGCGAGCAGACTCAGTCGAGGAACAATCCTCGTCCCACCAAGAAGGTTGAGGAGGCCTGGGACGGGCTTGCGGAGAGGGGGTAGAAGAGCGGGGAGGGTTGGAGACGTTAGAGGTAGATTGAAGAATGAAAGAGGTTAGAGAATTGTATTTATTAGAAGGGGAACTGTCGGGAGGAAGGTCCTGGGTGGAGAAGTTCGCTAGAGCTCCTTCAAAAGAGGCCCAGCCTTCCGGAGAGATACGGCGGTAGTTAGGGCGGAGAGAGCAAAATGGGACGGCGGGAGGGGGGATGCCTAAAGAAATAGAGATGGGGTAATGGTCACTGATGAGGTTATCCTCCAGCGTAGACCAGGAACAGATTGGGAAGAGGTATGACCAAACGAAGGTAAGGTCTATGCAAGAGGGATTAGAGGGATTGATTTTGTTAATGTGGGTGTGAGAACCGTCGTTGAGGATGAGGAGGTTCTTGTCGGAACAGAGGGAAAGAAGTTGTTCTCCGACGGGGCAGGAGAAGTGACTTCCCCAAGCAACGTTGTGGCAGTTGAAGTCGCCGGTTAGAAGGATTGAGTGAGAAAGAGGTAGCGAGTCGAAGAGTTTCCGGAAGTGTGTGAAGTTAAAGGGAGAAGAGGGAGGTCTATAAGAAGAGATGATAAGCAGGTTACCGTGGGAGGTAAAGATGGAGGTCGCGTTAGATTCGAAGGAGTTATGGGAGTTGTAGATTGGATGGTGTTGCGTATGCAGATGGCCGTGCCCCCGCCTCTTCCCAAGAGTCTGTCGTTGCGAAGAACGATGAAACTCTTAAGTGAGGCGTAGTCAGAAGGATTCAGCCACGTTTCACCGAGGAGAATGATGTCATAGTCCTCAGAGATGTTTTGAAGCTGGGATCTTCGTTGCCTAAAGGAAAGGCAATTCCATTGGAGTATCCGGAGGTTTTTAGGCAGGGGTGT
>JAYJLV010084380.1:0-13873 GCA_036873485.1 Torymus texanus | reverse complement strand
ATTTTCAATATTGTCAGTTTGTCCCTGCGTTACTACAATTATAGTAATTTTTACTACACCATTTTTCTCAGTGTAAGTATACCTACATAGTTACCAGCTCATAGCGCTCTATAGTCTTCCGACTTCAAGACCGCGCGTTTATTCGGCACTCATTCATCATTCGTATCCGCGCGCCAAAACAAATCGCGTCATCGCCGCGCAGTCCTCCCTACATAATCGCAAACGCGCGGCGTGCGCTACGCCCATTTTAATAGACACTCCCGTCGCGGGAACTGTGCCAACTTTGCAGCCGCCGATGGACATGAAAGAGTAGAAGGGGGAGAGAGAGAGTGAGAGAGATGGACTTATTTATACGGTCAGCGTACAATGGAGAATATTACACTCGAAAACCGGAACATGACGGTTACCGGTACAATGTCGCCTGCGTATGCGGATTGTCGTAAATCTAGAGCAGGGAGAGGAAAAGGGGAGATTTTTAAGTGGTATGTATGTCGAATGATATATGCGGAATTGAAAGTAGATCTATATGGTTGTTTTTTTTTTCTATATAAAAATGTGTTGAAGTAGATGTTATCTTGCTTGTAACGTGAAGTGACCTGATGGATGAATTTGTTGAATATTTTTAGTCGAGAAAAAAATTTTTTTAATGTTTTGTTTGGATCTTTTTAATAAATTCTTTTATTTATACTGACCGTATGAATAGAGATTAACGAATATCGTGGGACATGAAATTCCAGGAAATTTAACGAAGGTATTTAGAACAATCGATATAAAACAACATTTTTCGATGCATTCCTGGTAAAAATTTTAACCATATGTTGACTATTTTTAAATCGATTTCGTTGCTAAAAATGCATGTCGTTTCATAATTATTTATGGTATTTTTGCTTTATAAAATAAATATTAAAATTTCTAGATGAATAATAGTACTGGTGCATCATAATTTTAGCTAAAAAGGTTTCCATTCAATTAACACATTAACAATGACATATGGTTAACTTTGCACCAGAAATGTTTACTTGAAAATTTAACTTCGAGCTTCAAACTACGTTATCAACAAAGTTTATTAAAAAAAATTCATTTGATTACGAACTCCACATTCCTAATCAGCATCAATAAAACCAATTACATCTGCCGACAACTTTTTCAAGATCATCGTTCTCTCACACACACACACGACGACCGTCGGCCTTCGGGTACATTCTCTAAGTAGCCGCAGACGCCTTTCTCCCTCTCTTTCTCTCTCTTTCTCTCTCTCGCCAATCTAATTAAAGAATTCAATGCCACGGGCGCAAGTCGCTGCGAATTCGCACGTAGCCGTTGCCGAGTGAAAAAAAACTGCCGTTGCCGGTCGTCGGTAAGTACGAAACGCAGAGTGAGAATCGATCGAGAAGTGATCCAGTGTTGCGTTGTCTGTGCATATATGTCTGAAGAACATGGTCTGACGTACCAGCAGCTTTTCTACTGTGAAAGAACGTTGGGAATCCCAGATTGGTAATTAAGGAAAGTTATTTGTTTTTGTAGCCTTGGGTGCGTTCTCGTTGTTTATTTTATGACTATAGGTTATTATATTTTAATGAAATTTCGGCGAAATCTATGATGACGTTATTATTATATTTATGCAGCAATCTTTACAATATAGTATAGTAATTTTTTTAAGAATTCAAATCAATCAATTCGGTTAATAAGGTGTAGTAATTTTTTCCTGAACATTTTTCTCTGTCTAAAAATCTATAACAGACACATGTTTAATATGAAAACTTTTTTTAATGTGCTTTATAATTACGTTATTGAATAATTGCAAATTAAACAATAGTTCTGAAATTTGGGTAGCAATATTTTTTTTATAAAGTTTCTATAAAGCTTAAATTAAAGCCTTTGCTACCATACATTATATTGATTTATTAACAGTTCTCAGAAAGATTTTATAGCGAATGTAATTTATGCGATGTAACGATGGATAAAATGGCAATAAATAACGCCAGTTTTATGAAAGTATACATTTTTTTGTTTACAAAATTTTAAAAACTACTTTATCATAGGTTGTTTCAGTTCCAGGTGATTTCCTAATCTCTCGTTATTAAAACATTTCATAATAAACAATATAAAAATACCTAAGAGTCAATGCATTTTGTTTTTTCAAGGTTATACATACTTTGTAAAATTAATACCATAGTCAATTACGTAAGCAGATATTCGGACAATGTAAGCTCGCGCAATCGTTCGCACGTCAATTTATCAATTTAGCGGGCGATACAAATAAAAGAACTTGCTGTTTTGAAATTTCGCAAAAAAAAAGTATACAACTTGACCCCACAGCGACGAAGTTATTGATTATAGACTCCATCTGAGTAAGCTGTCAAGTACAGGCTCTTACATCTCTTTCATACTTCAATTTCGGCGCTGTCTCCACAAGTCTCTAAAGAGTTTCCTTACTAGTTTTCGAGTTTCTATTTCCAGGACGCGGCAATACACTTTTCTTATTTCGCTGTTTCGCAAGGTGTGTCTCGTGATCCATTGCGAATTATCAGCTGAATTAACGAAAATAACGTTTCGATTATTTACGGATATTAAGATCATTGCATATTTTGGTTACCTTGTAACCTTATCATCAATCGATATTAAACTTTAGATTTTGTTTTTTATTGATTCGATCGTGTCGACACATTATTCAATAGAAGGCACATAATCGATTTTATTTCAAAATACAGTTGTTGCAATTGTTACAAAATGACTTCTTCGCCATCAAAGTTATATGAAAGCATTTATAATATTTTATATAATTCAAAATGAAGCCCCATAATGATTAACGGTAAATGCACTCAATAATTTTATTTCCTCTCTTGCCATCTATATATACAACTGTTATAATAATACTTCTAATAATATAAATACGTAAAATTGAAAAATCCTGTAAAACATTAAATAACCCCCATTTTCACCAACGCTAATAACCGCCTGGAATATACTTAAATTTCTTCACATAAACATCAGCAACTAATCAAACCCGTACCGCGCTTGTTATACCAAGACTACTTTCCACAGTAGTCTTCGCGTACCCGCGGTGTTGGTATTTGCTTCCACTAAGCCAGGGCATCGACTTTTGCGTCAGCAGTCCCCTCCCCCGGAAAGAAGCCTTTACATCGTATACCGCCGGCCGGTTTCTAGCGCCTGCGTTCGAGACATCCCGATGTGCGATCGTTTATCGCTCGACGCGCGCGCACGCGTTCTGCACTTTCCCCGGGAAATTCCGTGGAATGTGAGCTGACTACCAATCATGACGTGCGCATGGTTCTTGCGTGGATGGAAGAGGTTGTGAAAATGTGGATGTGCTGGGGATTTTACCGAGGATAAGGAAATTTGAAGTGTTTATGTAGGTGTTCGATGTACGTAGATTCGGGTATGGATGTTGTCAAGGTTATAAGAATTGATGTATTAATGTGGGTAAATGCTGGCGTGGGAAGTGCCAGCATTTACCCACATTATTCATAAAGCAATCTGTTCCTGCTTTGAGAATTGAATCGTGTACCGTTTACTTTATACCTGGGGAGTCCCTTCGACTTCCTCTTTCTCTCTCACTCTTTAAATGCAAAAATACCTATAAGTATCATCGTTATTTTTAACACTCATTTTGATTATTATATTACTGATTTGTATTTCTAGATTAAAAAATTTTCAAATACAAGTAATTTTTATGTTAATGTTTATGCACTTTGTTGCGGTCTGTTTTGAGTTTATATTGATTTTTGCTTAATATTTACTGTTTGTTTTTTTACTTTTAATTCAGATACGTTTGACATATATATTCTGCCTATAGTAAATAAATAACAGGATAAATTATCAAAACACTAATTAAATTCATTAATTAAATGATTTCCAAACGTTATCGAGTTATTTCTTGCCACCAGTAATCATGGAGATGACGAGCCTTGAGATGAGTGGCAGAAAAATGGGCGATAAATAAGAATATAACTAAGGACGCCAAAACTTGCTATGCAAATTCATCGTGGCGAAACGGAGCTCGACAATATTTACACCGGCGTATTTTGTAACTCGCCAATTACGCGAATTTATTATCGTGTTTATCTAACGCCGCTATATCAAAATCCAGAAATTCTGCTACAAACAGTGACATGCTCGTCCTACATAATTTCAAAAACAATATTTTGCTTACATTGTGCATGCAAAAATAGATGTGTAATCTTGTCATTGATCATTATGTTTATCTAAACGAGGCATACGAGTATGCGTAAACCGATAAGTACATAAATCATAGCTATTTATAATTATCGAAATATATCATGTCAGTGGTACATTGTCAAGTATTCGTTAAAATTTTCTAAATTATACAAATCTCTCTTATATCATAAACCAAAATACAAACTAACGTTCATATATCAAATTAATCAATACCCAAATATCAATAATTCCAAATTAAAATACGAACGACCCTTAGAAAAACCAAAGTCAACCGTGAAAAAAAAAGAAACCAACAACAACTATCACCAGCTCACGCCTCGTTACTACCACTACTACCACCACCTTCGATCTGCCCGCACAGAAAGAAGTCGACGTCCTCGTCGGTACGCGGGCCGAATATTCGCAAGATCGTATATATATATATATATATACCTACGTCGACGAAGTACAGCTGAGGCCGCAATCACCGGTTTACGAGCTCGCTGACATAAACTGCTTTTCTCGCTCTCTTCCGCTATGCTCCTGAGCAAAAAGAAACGGGAGGAGAGAGTTTTTGGTCTTGACGAAACGCAATTTCGAGGTTAAAGCTTCGCCCCGTGCGAGGGTTCGTCTTAGGGATTTGCAATGAAAGTAGAAGGAAGGAGAGAAAAAGGTTGCCGGTACCGAGAAACCGGTGTTGTTGTATATTGTGGTGGTTCAGAGCACGGGTTCTGTAATGATGATGCTGGTATAGATTGAGCGTACAAAAGAGTCGGTAAAACTAGCGTAATTTGTATTAGGTTTTTTTAATTAAAGTATAATGAAAGGCAACCATGGTACCTTTGTATAATATTATTTTTTGTATAACTTTGAAAATCAACAAAAAAAGGAGTAGAAATTCATAAAAATAGAAATTAGTCCATGAGTTTGTGAATGCGATGGCTGTTAATGACTGGGGATATTTTGTTCAATAGATTACGTTTTTTAATCAAGTAAAAATGCGTTCCCAATCGATACTAGTAAATTATTAACAAGTAGCAGTTACATTATAGGCATATGTTATCCCTTTAATTTGGTCAGCGCCTAAAATTCAGCACAAATTGATCAAATTGAAACTTTCACACAGACAAAACGTGAGAAGGGAGTATTTACTAGGCAGATAATATATACGTTGCGTGAAAAATGCTTTTTTAACGACCCGCACCGCTAGCACAGCTCCTAAATAGCAAACAAACTCAACACACACGTCCAATTCTTTTCCAACTTGAGTGAGAGAGAAAAGCTATAGTTTCCCCGCCCACACACCTAGCATCCACACACGAGTAGCATTCATTAATCTCTCCCGGCAGCTGTCCAACTTTTCTAAAAGAGCGCCGCCGAAAATATCTTACGACGCGCTGTTGTGTCTTTTTTTTCGCACGCGTGCCCACCTCCTAAGCCGTGCACATATACATAGAGACGCATTGTTCGGTTTCGAGAGCGGCGTGGGTGTAAGGTTTGTACGTTGCGCAATGAGAGATCGAAGAGTAAAGGTGTAATCTATATATGCGCCGGCGCTCGGTTGTCAGCTGTACGTTGATGAACGAAATATTTGTGCAAAGTTTTGTAATTTTTAAGAGCTGTCGTGGTGCTTTTTTATATGGTATAAGTAACGAAGTGAATGAGATGTGATTTGTATGAAAAAAATTGTTTTTTTTTTATTTCTAGTTAATATATTGAAAAATCTGTTTTTAATAGTAGTCTATTGAATGTTTACCTTTTGCACGATACCACGAATGAAAATTTTGTACGAATTGCTCTTTCATGTTTGCTTTATTAGTTGTAAATGAATGTTTTTACAATGATACGAGCAATTCGGTGAAAATATTGTGTTCAGTGTACTGTAACTATGCTATTACATGATTCTACCCATGAAAACCACGAATAATATCGGATCTATTTCCTGGTCTATTTCCTGGAATGTCTTTTTTTTCATCTATTTTAACAGTAAACCAATTTTATTATTGAAATGCACGAAACTATATTGATATTTTTTTACTATCGTTTTAAAAATATTTAAAACAAATAGCATGGTTACAAATTCATATACATGAATTTTTAAATAATTCACATGCTCTGACTATTCAGAAAAAATGATTAAAAATATTAGGAGCAATTAAAACCTTGATAATCACAAATGTAAACGTCAAAATGTATACTTTGAAAATTGGGACAGTTAGCTAACAGAAGCATAATATTATTCTTAAATATTAGATAATTAATAGATAATTAAAAGATATACTACTTTGTAGCGAATATTTCCATCTGGACGTTTATTAATAACAAACAGTGCATTCAATTTGACCAAAGTGCTATACACAGTACGCTACTTCATATCGCTAAAAGCCCATCCTATATAAAACCAGCCCATCGATATATACACACGCCGCTCTATATACACAAAAATACACGCGCGTGTATATACGCGCATTTGCGTCATACGCGTGCCTATGTTGTTTTCCCAAGTACTTTGATATATCCAGGCGTGCAAAGTAGTCGCGCAGCAGTGAGAATCCACTTAACATTCCTCACCGAGCGAACATACGGTACATTCGAAATCCGCACATCGCTACATTTTTTTCTACACACGTATGCAAATTTTTTTTCACTTCTTCCTATCCTGATACCTATAATTTCCTATACAACAAAATCCGTAAAATCTTCATATATATACGTACGTGTTCGTGTAACAATTGTAAAGAGGCTGTAAACAAAATATCACTATATCCTCTATATATATACGCGTTTGCGACGTTAATTACACGGGGCGTTGTGGATGCATGCTAATAAGGAGGGAGCAATTAAAGCTCACGAGAGGAAGAAGACGTTCACATACACGACGATGCCACCACCGCCTCTATTGCTGTACATTTGCATGGGTTCTTTACGTGGATGGTGATTTAAGGAGGCAGTTTAGACTGCGCATATAACCGCGGGAGATTATACTGCTAGCAGTAGGGATGGTGTTGGTGAGGGTGAAAAGTCGTCGATCGAAATGCAGACTGAATTTGTATACGGTGTGTGTGTGTGTATATATATCTTGTTTTGTGTATACGCGTTGAGGTTATAGGCGGGAGTTGTTTATTTATTTATGTAGATACGTTTGTTTATCTATTCGCTGCTGCTGTTATATGCGAGCTAAGTTTCGCTCTTTAAGTATTATTTGAGATGCATGTAATCAATAAATGTTCGGCGAGTCATATAAAGATTTATAAACACCTGAGATCGTCTGAACTGAAATTTTTAATTTTTGAAAAAAACTGTTTACTGTATAAACTTCATAAGTACTTATCAATAGTATAAGAGGTTGCTGCGATAATTTGAGGTGATATTAATTATTGATCTTTAAGAAACACGTCAATGAGCAGATGCATTAAAAATTCCAAAGTTTATAAGAGGTGTAAAAAATACTACAAATTTCATACGAAAATAAAATAAGTTGCAAAGTAGATAAAAACCCCGAAATAAAACAAAGTTTATACAAGAATTAGCCACATATCGTACGCAAAATTGAAAAACTTCGACTAAAAGTGTCGCGCATACGCAGCAGCATCGAAGCATCGAGTTAATCTTATCGAGAGCTTCTCGCTGATAATTTTAAATAATAAAGAGTATGCACTTTTCACGATACCGTAGTGTTTTAGTCCCCCCTTGTAAATATTACTCGCATATTTTACTTGTTTAATTTAAGAGATAATATTGCTCTGCGTTAACAATGTATAACTACATCGTGACTGTTACATTTGATACGACAAATAATTGTCTGTTACTTTTTAATATTACTCGAAATACAACAAGTCAAAGTGAAACTTGATTCTAATAAATACCACTCGAACAATTCCAAAACTTTATCATCCACCTTCATCATAACAAATCTTTCTCCTATTGAACAATT
Organism: Torymus texanus; assembly: GCA_036873485.1. NCBI lineage: Eukaryota > Metazoa > Arthropoda > Insecta > Hymenoptera > Torymidae > Torymus > Torymus texanus. Next base: position 5,760 of record JAYJLV010084380.1, on the reverse strand, counting down.
TTCTTCTCTCTCAATGTTCGAATCGACTCTAAATAAAACTCTTCCGAGGTACTCGCAGTAACCGCCTCTCCTCGACTTTTTTCCACTCTCTCTCGAACTCTCCAACGCGAAATATCCCCTTATAAAACGGCATATAACCTTAAAAAATCTTCTCACGCACTGTCGCGCGAACTTTCACACCGCGAAAAACACCTTTTCCCTCTCTCTCTCTCTCTTTCTCTCTCTCTCTTCCTCTCGCGCGCTTATCGCACACTGTTATTATGATTATTGTTATTAGCCAGGGGAGTTGGTTATATGTGTGTGTGCGCGTGGGTGTATAATGCAGGCGCAGAGAATTCATGAGTGCTGGGAGTTTCCCTTGTGCGCGCGGGGAGCTTTGTTTTGGTTTATTCGGGACGAAGAAGATGCTTTTTACTCTCTTTTCTCCGGTCGCTTAATTCGGTGTTTAAGTTTATTCGATTGTGAAAAATATACTTTTATCCTCGGATATTTTAATAGCAGTTAATTAAACTCGACGTCAACTTATTTGATACGTTAAATTTGAGAATGAAATTCTAAATAATACACTGTAGAATTTAGGAAAGTCAAAAAATAGTATGGTAAAAATTATCATGTTTAATAATCACTGTAACACAGACTCAAAGTACCATAAATAAATCGAATTTTTTACCATAAATTATGGCAATTTTTTGGTATTTTGATCCTCTCCCTCTTTACAATCAGACATGACAATTTTTACTACAACATTTTTCTTCGTATATTAAAATTTCTAAATGTAAAAATAAAGATGTACAAGTGTATACGCAACCTAAATATATCACAAAACCATGAATCTTGATGCTTTGAACTCGGTACCGCAATAATCTCACAACTGCCTTAAGACACATTCCTTCTCTCTTACTCCTCTAATCAATAGTTTGCACATTTGCTAGGAAAATGTAGAAGATAATCCCAGACGCATCCTTGCATTACGTTCTCTCCCAAAACCTTCCAGCTATACACATACTTGCCTCCCTCTTGCGCGCTCGCTCGCGTTATAATTGCGAATGTACATATTCAGTCCTGTAATTTCGGATGCATATTACCAGCGCGAGTGTATATCTGGTTATGTTAATGAGTTGTTAAGGAAACTGAAATTGCGAGCGAGCGGTACAGCAGCAGTAGTAGGTAGTAGTAGTAGTAGCAGTAGCAACGCCGTCGTCGTTGAAAAAGTCCGCATTATTAATACGTTTCTCAGCGGGTAGCACGCGAGCCGTCGCTAATTATTGTAATTTATGCGTTGCGAGAGGGTGAAAAAGAAAGGAAGAAAGCTGGTAAGGTTATACAGGAGAGAATTTTCGCTAGTAAATATTTTTTCCCATTTTTATAGGTTTTTCTTTTCTGTGATGAGTAAAAACAGAAACACATACATGTACAAACCTATACAGCTGATGCATAATTTGACTTTGATATTAAATTTGTAATTAACGCGCGAGGCTGTAGGTTCGCAATGGAATCGTTAAATTTTTCGAAAACGTTAATATAAAGCGAAGTAGGTCAGACCGATGTTCCTCGTGCGCGCGCAAAGCTGTTTCATTTCCTGCGCAAGCGAGCGAGCGGATTTACGCCTAAGACGTTTCGACGTCTGTGGAGAACGGTTACGTTGGCTGTCTGCTTTTCCATTACCTCGTGGCTGCGCTTAAGACTTTTTAGGAATTCATCTTGATACTCGGTGGCTACTGTTGAAAAGAAATCCAACCGAAGAGTTGAGGTAAATATTTGAAAAATATACCGAGTGTGAGTCGATGTATATATTATATGTATGTATAAAGATCGTGCGAAATGAAGATGCTTTGATTCATAGCCATATGTTAGAGACTTCAAATTTTTGTGTACTAAAATAAATAGTATACGTAGGGAGCTTGTATGCCTTGCATTGCATGTTTAATATTCGAAATAGTATATTTTGTATAGTAATTCCTTAAGAACAGTTTTAGAACGCCATCAGTTTCACTAGGGAATAATAGCGTCCCACTTTACTGTACTAACACTGTTTTATCAGCAGAACGTGTAAAAGTAATTATAGTATAAAAAAAAAAGAACAGCGATGTACGCCATGAACAAATTGAGTTGCCCTGCGTAATCCTGTAAGACACCGTTTTACAAAGTTTCGAGACACAACAACGACCGTGCCGCCTTTATTTATTCTTGTAACTAAAATTACCGGAAATTTCGTTTCAAGAATAAGCAAAGTTAATTGTCGTTGTTCTTTTGTACAACGATGTAATAATTGTTATATATTATAGTATATTAATTATACAGTAAAGTTCAGCGACCTAAATTAATTTCCACAAAATAACTTGACGCGCCCAATCAACCTCCACTTTCTTAATCGTCCTAACCTCACGTCATTATTAAACCTTCATTCCTTCGCGAATAAATTATAAATTTCTACTTTATTTTCCAAAAAAATCATACATATACGCATACGTCACTCCGCGCTTCGTTAGTTCCGCGCTCGCATGTATATATTTTTCCTTTTGAAAATTCGCAAGCTTAATGAGCAAGTGGAAGGGAAAGGGGGAGGTAGCGTTAAATTAAAAATTGCTGTTTAATTAATTGTGCGAGCAGGCTACACTCGCGTCAATCGCGTCAATCGTCACGCAGTAATGAAGTGTCGTTAGCGTCACGCGCGGCGGTAATTATTACTTTGTCGCGTTCGACGAGAGAGTGAGTGAGTGAGATTTAAGCTTTTGACTTTATACGCGCGCGCACACCATTTATTAAAACTCGTGCTTGCGAAATGTACGAGGAACGAGGGTAATGGAAAAGCTGCATTTTTTCCTCTCACAAAATCGTGCAAATTAAAAGGTACGTGGTTCACACGAATGTATATATATATATATATATATTTTTTGACTAAAGGTTGAGTGTGTATATGTGTACGAAATTAAACGATGTTTTTTAAATGTTCAGAAGAATCGTTATATATAAATCGTGCGCGCCACTTTTCCGCATTGCTGTATACAGTATATATGACAAAGCGTCAAAGAGAGCGAGCTTGACATACGTAGAATCTTTGCGCATAGGTTCATTCTTTTTTTCTTTCGGTACTCGAGTGGCTCGCAGCCTTTGATTGGATCAATCGACGGGATTTTTATCGTGAATCCAAAAATCTACAACTCATCGGTCGCTATGCGCCTACATACCGTACGTATATATAGTGCTTCTTTGATATCGCGTTCACTTTCATCAGCCCGAATAGTTCCGTGAAAATTCCTGTTTCCCCCTTTTTTCCTTTTCATCCGCTTGTAATTCAGGTCCTACTATACGCACGAAAAATATAATCCTGTTGAAACAGTCTCAAGGCTTAATATCCCGTAGTAGTACGGCTTTGGCATATTATTCGTCCTCGACGGGTAAAAAGCGTTGACCTTGTTCCTCATTACGAGAGAGACACACGAACGAGAATAATATAGCGTCGTTTTCGCGGTTCCCTGTCTCCGCCGTTTTCTCTGTGTATATGCGTAATTAATTCGAGTCTTACCGAGCCGAGATATAAACTTTCTCGCCAAACAGGATTACGTGAAATCGATAGAACTCGGGAGAGACATTCGCATTCTCTTTACGCGTCGACTTGGATTACGGAATTTTTAACAGTGAATGTCGACAGTGTAAGGCTGGTCAGTATAGTGATTGGTTTTTAAAAATTCTCTTTTCGAGGAAGCGCGACACATCTCGTAGATTGTACAAAAACTATATATATATATAGAATTATATACTCCTGTCTATACTAATATATTGATTTTGACGTCCAGATTATTAGGAAAAATTTATTTATTTATACGTTCATTTTATCGAAAATTTTCTCATTTAAAACAAAATAATAATAATAATAAAAGCTCACTTTGCAACCATAAAAATGACTGATTATATCTCCAATTCATTTGATTGCCATCCATTTATTTTTTTTTTATTAAAAATCATTCACATTGGTAACCTCATCCCAGATAACAATACACACACACCAGACCATAAATCCCTAAAAGTATCCCACATATAAATTATATATTCAAAATATTTAGATTCCATGATAATAATATGACACCTCAATTACAACAACGTGACATATACCAACACGACAGCTGATTTAGATTCATCACATAAATTAGCCTGGCAAAATATCCCCTATATCACAAACTGAGGGGGGAGAGGGTAAGAGGGCACTTGACGATTCCTATACACATACAAGCCTGCGTTGAGAGCGCAAACGATACGCACACGCAGTGATTGTATAACACATAGAGCGTCGTGCGCGTGGTGTGTGCGACGATATGTATAGCGGTATATATGCTTGATTGCTGCTCATTGGCTGCGTAAACGGCGCCGGGGAATGATACGACGATGACACGGGATGACATTATTACCGTTGTGCGATCAAGTGGCAAATTAGCTTTTTTCTCGAATTTATAATCGCGGTTCATGCTCATTTCTTTTACACGAAAACACCGAACAATAGATCATTTTTCAAAAGCTTATACGTGTATGATAATCAAATAATTTCTTGATATCGAGACAACCTTTCCGTCGACTTTCACCTCATCCACAGGCACTTATATATCTCTCTTCTTCTTTTTCTTCCCCCTTTTTCTTTAGTATTTCTATCGAACGTGGCTAGCCTACAAAGGTAATCCGAGAATCGTTGCCTGTACGCGATGCATTAGCTTGAGAGGCAGAAACGCTCGCACAAGGAATAGATATAATCGGATATGCGTGTTGACGGAAGAGACGTAAAGGATGGATTATTGGGGGCCGGCGATCTCAGATGGTCGATGCAATGGGACAGTATATAGTTGGAGCTTTGAGGAAACTCTGTTTACTCTAGAAATTACTGGTTTCAGTGCAATGACGGGCGTAGGTTGTTGCAGATTGATGAATTGTGGGTTCTTTTTGCTGTGTATATATATTTTACACTGGTAGAAGTATTCTTAGTAGGTATTGTATGTCCGATTATGCATTGAAAAATATTTAGGGACTAAAGCGGTTCCTATTCATTTTTATGTGACATGCAATTTTTACATTTTGCATAGGAGTCAGAGGGAGAGGTTAGAAAAAGAAAATTAAATTTTATATTTTTTGAATAAAATTAATGTGTTGCGTACTACATTTTCTACAGTTTGTGATAGAGTACGAGTGAATTTTTTAACGCGCTAATACTAAAACGTGAAATTGAAATTTAGACACATTCTGTTACAAAGTAATGTGGTTGCAATTTGTTGCAACTGGACGGATTTACTTATCTCAAAATTTTAGCTTTACGTATACTTCTCATAAAGATACATTCAAAAGTATAAAGGAAAATAAACACTTACAGTTGCATTGTTTTACTTTACATTTAGTAAATAACAACTACATATCGACTAATCTACGTTTACAATATTTTCGAATTATTATTAATTCGTTATTCTTTGTCAACTATATATTTCCCCCAAAAAAATTTGTAACTCCATCGAGAAATTGAATTTTTACGTAAAATCGGATGAACAATTAAGCCGTGATTATACAAAAAGGGTAAAAGGCTATTTATATTCAGCAGCAGCCAGTAAAGAGTTTAGCAAAAAGTGACAAAAGAATGCAAAACGGCGTATTGACGAACCGCAGCGTAGCGAAAGAGTGGATGAACTTTGTAGAAAAAGAAGATAACGGTCGACAGAGAGAGAGAGAGAGAGAGAGAGAGAGAGAGAGAGAGAGAGAGAGAGAGAGAGAGAGAGAGAGAGAGAG
>JAYJLV010084369.1:0-13874 GCA_036873485.1 Torymus texanus | reverse complement strand
GAGATAGAGAGAGAGAGGGAGAGGGAGAGAGAGAGAGAGAGAGAAAGAGAGAGAGAGAGAGAGAGAGGGAGAGAGAGAGAGAGAGAGAGAGAGGGAGAGAGAGAGAGAGAGAGAGAGACTCGGAACAGGCTGGCTTTTTCGGTCTCCACCAACGCCGCCGACCGTCGTTAACGTCGAACAGCAACGGACGACGTGCACGGCGAATCCAGAGGGATTTTTGCCTCTCGCGCTTTTACCCTGGAAATTCCCTATCCCGGGGGTCACGTGAGTAGGATAATGCTTTGAGGGAGAGCGAGAGCGAGTCCCACGGTCTTGATTGCCCTCGCGCTTGCACACAGAGTCTCGTTGCCATTGCATTCACGTAGACCGCCTCGCGAGTGCGTGTGCATTCAAAGTAGTTACGGATTACATTATCAGGATGCGCGCACGCCCTCACTGACTCTGCACCGCTGTGTCTCTGGACCATTGAGATTTATGACCCGGCTGGTTACCTGCCACCATGCGCGTGCAGTCTGCGCAAGAGCGAGCGAGTATAAGCGCGATAGCTATGCGCTGTGGTACGGTCAGTTCTCTGCTAGCGTTATATGATGGAGATTATACACTCGTTTATGGTGTTTTATGGGATAATAAATATTTTCATTGCGCCCATGCACGGAGATATAATGCATTGATCGGAATGTATATTTGTGTGTGTATATGTGTCCGTTTGATCACTTTTGATATGTCCGTATAATAAAAGCTCCCGCGGAATATGTTGGATATTTGTTGGAATAATAAAAGCGCCCGCGGATGCACGCATTAATAATTTTATTACCGTATATGCCTGTGTAATTTATTGTTTACCGCGTCTATTCAATAATACTCTTACGCAAAAAAGTGGAGTAACATAAGTGATGATAAAAATCACGTACGTGTGAGTGAAATGGTTTGTGGACCACAAGAATTTATTTTTCTCTTAAAAAGCTTTCAAAATATATTAACGCTCACGATATAATGGTTCATTCAGTATTTCAGAGTTTCAAATAAAGAATAAAAAAATGTAACGAATCTTGCAATTTAGTCGGGTAATAAGTAAATGTATTAGTGGAAACAGATGAGTATGGTATACGGCATGTAGTTTTAATTTATATAGTTTATTTTGTCATACCAAATACGTAAGAAAACATTTATGTCCTGTGGAGTTAAAAAAGTTGTTTTTCCGGATTGGATTACTATAATGCAACATAATATTTTATAAAATAATAAACATTCAACATCTGTTCAAAAGTCAACAAAAGGCATTAATTCTTACTTTGTATAAAAGTTATTTCCCGTTGCTAATTTAAATTCAGGTAAAATTACCTTCCTCTATAATAAAACGTTCCATCCCTTTATTCACCTTGACCTTTAATCATTACAACTCATTCCAAACTTCACCCGGAGCACATCAGGCCGAAATGTGCTTCCATTTCCGCACCAGCATTCGTCAACGCTGACGAATCACTATACGCGCCAGAGGCTCTCGCTCTGCCCTGGCGTTTCTTGATGAAAAACCACCCCCCGTACGTTCCCACCCCTGAAGTCCGAACTTCTCCCTCACGATTTCCCTACTCTCTGGCTTGCCGTCCCATTGTTCCTCGCGTGTCCGTTCCGGCGTATCTTAATACCGGCGCTCCTCCCCGGAGCCTTGTCGCCCTCGCCATAAATCTGCATCTTCATCGAGCGTTATTCCCGTGTAAATATACCGAGTCGGTGTGCTCGGCATCGTTTTGATTTAGTGGACGCGCATGTATAGAGAACTCGTTGGGACGTCCCTTGGAAAAAAAATTCGCGATGTGGGAGGTGAAGTGCGCAGAGCTCAGGCACACGCGAAGACGCGGTCGCAAGTCAAGGACCTCATCTTCCTTTTGCCCTCTTTCCCTCTCTTTAAGTTACTGATTTTATTCATAGCCGAGAGGCTTGAAAGCAGAGGCAGTTTGTTTTACCTGGGATTCTTCTTAAGTTATGCCGAAGGTATTGTCGTATTTTCAAGGTTATTATTCTTTATTTGCGGAGGTTCCTCGTTAAGATCATTTCTCACTGTTATTCCTTCCTGGTCTTTATAAAGTTTTATTAAAATTAAAAATCATACAATTGATGATAGAATGAATTGTGTACGTTATTAAATTATCAGATGTTTGAATGGGTCAAACATAAAAGATACATAAAGTTGATATTTTGCATTGTATAATGAAAATCGCTCCTCATTAAAAATAAAACAGTATAGAAAATCAAAATTCAGTTATCAATATTATGCAAATATAACAAGCTTTCGGACAAATCGTTGTTTTGTATAAATTGTAGAATATGCACAACATTTTGTAACGTAATTCCCGATATTAATTCTCAGAAATATAAAGTTCATGTATATCTGAGTTTTGTAACATATCAAACAGCATCATCAACAATAAATTTTAACGAACAAAAATAACAATAAACAAACAGTCATCAATTTATAACTACTACTTATGAAAGCTTGAACAACAAGTTAAAAGTATCTATTCCAACACTAGAATCACCTGGCCTCCATTACCACTTCTAACCCTTCGTTCGATACCCGACCAGCAAGCATCCCAGCGTCACGCGTCCGAAATTAAACCCGGAATGCTTCCTCCGAAACGTCGCTCGCAAGAGCTGAAAACGAGACACGCGCCACTACTCTACCCTCATATACTGAAACAGCAGCTGCACCACAGCAACGTGGTGCAGTACGATTCTCACTGCAAATCCGCGCAACATAATCCTCGTGACAAATTCTCCGAGTACTCCTCACGCGCGCGTAGTATACGTGAACGTAATTTTCGCAATTAGTGAAATAGAACGTGGATTCTCTAGGAACAGATCGCCGCATGCTGGTAGGTGCATTAATTATCGAGAGCCGTAGCGTGTAATTGCTTCTCGCGCGTGGGGGTTAAAGAGGTTAATTGAGGAGCGCCTGATCGGACTGCAAGCTCTCGACAAAAGAACGGAGACTATAAGAGCAAGGATATATACATTGAAGGCGTGTTTGTTTAGGCGCTTATATACCAGGGGAGCCTGGTTCTCTCTTCGTGTGGGTGGTAGTATCGGTGGTAATTGATTCGTTGAACAAATATGGCGGCAAAGCCAATGAATTTTAATGTGTTTGAAAACGTGTTTTAATTATTATATCAGTTATTGGATGTTTGAATAAAGTTAAATTTCACCTATTATGTTGCCTATTGAAATGGGTAGGTGTTTGTTGTATTATTATATGGATGCTGACCCAGTTCATGATCAGAATCCGATGACTTTTTTCATAAAAAAATACTCATTTTTCAGTATATAATTAGAGATATTTAATTTTAGATGCTATAGTATGTTGGGTACTGAACTGAAAATGACATTGACAGCATTAAAGTCATAATATAAATAAAATAAATCCTCCACGAGCTCCACTAATTAAACGTGAAAATAAAACAAAATCTAAACTAGTGCGATAACAAGAGTTTACGTATCGTTATACAAAGTTTACACAAGACGGAATGAAACATTCTAATTATTACTATTCAGAGTATAGTTAATATTATAAGAAGTTATTAAAGTGGATAAGATTCTCTTGAGGCTAGGCGAAATACAGTATGATCCGTTGTATTAAGATGTAGATAAGGTAATTAAGAGTCATTACTGCCGATCGGTATGCAATGAGACCAAAAGTGCACTCGTGCCATGCAATGAGTTTAATCCATAAAATGCAATGAAGTCCCTCGTCGTCCGTTCTAAAGCAAGGGCAACCGCTAATTAATTTTAGATTTACTTTTGAATCATAAATCAAGCATAATTAGGACACAAACATGTCAGTAATAAGGAATTCGGACAAAGATGCAGAGTAGAGGGAAATAAAATTGAAATAGGGACAAGTAAAAGCAAAATATTTTTAATGAGAACTCAACGTTGTTCTTAGGTTTTGTTTTATTTTCAGTAATTAAAACAGAATTTGTAAGAAGGATACGATTATTTTTCTCTGACGTTGCTGTTTTACATTTTTATTTTTAAACGAAACGTTTGAAAAATACATTATATTTCAAGAATTTTTCAAAATTTATTAAAACATTTTTTAATAATTTATGGAAAAAATAATTAGCCCGACTTCTATCGTATAAAAAAGCACTTTTCAAGTGTATCAGAAAGTTATCCATAAACACTTTTAACACGGTACTTCTTATGTTTGCATTCAACTGTAAACAACTGCAGTAGCGGTGAAGATACCTATTTTCTCTCTCTGTATGCCCTAAAAGTGGCTATCTCTTTTCCTCTAACCACTAGATCCTTATAAAGTGCCCTTCAAGTCAAATAGATTAATTCAGAGTCAGCAAGTTAAGTATTGAGTTTCCTCGCTCGGATATCTGCTCTGCCATTTAATGCGGAAATTCAAGTAGTAATATAAGTCTTTGCAACACGTAGTTTAATTGTAAGTACACGCGAATGCATTATTTTTTTGTAACTTTGCTCACTAATAAACCGGAACTCTAGGTATAATTAAATATCTCCGTTACACTCATGAGTAAAACAATGTATTATATAATAATACAGACTGACAGCTAGTATACAAGCACTTTTATATAAAATTACTTCTCATTCAAATATCTAAAGTTTATTCATCAGAGACAAAGCAAGCCAGTTTTTCATTTCTAACGTACTTCAGTTCAGGACTAAACTGACGCATGAAAGAATTCTCTGCCTAGAAACTAACCACACATCACATGCGAGAGAATAAGGAAGAAAGAGAGAGAATAGGCGAAAACTACACGCCACCCGAAACATAAGTCACGGCCAATTTGTCACCTGCCGCGCAAGCAAAGCGCTGTCCGCCCCCACAGTACCCATCCGCGAAGATAAATTATTTATCCTCTCTCTGTCTCTCCCTCTTTCCTAACGTAGTCAAAAGAGAGAAAGCCACTGTCGTCGCTGCCATCGTAATACCCACCGACGAATAATCCTCTCAAAATTAGTCGTCCGAGCAAATCCCCTTCAGGCGCGAAAATTTCACCGATTTATGGCAAATTTCCTTCTGCGCGTTCAAGGATCAGAGCAGCTATGCGGAGTTTTCGCAATTAAATTCGATTGGGCAAAAGGGGCGCGGCGCTGAGGTCGATCAATCAAACTGCTGCCGATGGAGATGAAAAGCGGCTGGATATACGAGTTGGTAAGTGAACGAGAAAATATATGTGTGTATGTGTATGTGTGGTCGATGCACTCAGCAAAATGAACCACGCGAGGCGTGTGGAAATCGACAGCGAAGGTCGAGGTGAGGTTGCTGGGCTGGGCTACTTCGTGATTTTGCTGAGGAAATTAGGAGATGATTTGTAGTGTTAAAAGGTTGAATACATGAATGTTTTCTGGTAGTGAGAGAGTGGGTAGGTTTGAATGAAATAGTTGCACGAGATTCATGTGTCAATTGCAAAAAATATGTTTTTGAATAATCTTAAAATGTCTTATTTATATTTATATAGTATTTCATAAATGATTAAAATTTTTATTAAAAAAACATTGGTATTTGTAATGTATATTAAATGCAACATTTTAGACGATCATTAGATAACAATATAGGTATAGGATTTCTCGTTGCACTATATGCACTTAGTGCGTGTTACATTAATTTAACGCTGATACTGTTAAGCATAGGCAATGTCGTTCAGAAATTGAGTATTCAAGTGTCGTAACATTGAGAAATGTTACGTTGCGTTGAAGTCGTCGAGATAAAGCGAATGAAGCGAATGCATAGAAAAGGACGAAGCCGAGTCGCGAGCGCGCGTACGCGGAATGCGAAATGTGCTGGTGTGCGTTACGTACTCCTATATTTTAAAATTCTTCGAAGGTCGCGTGAAAATTTTTTCCATTGAAAGCAATACCAAGTGTTAAATATGTCTCTCTTCGGATCGTTTAACGTGCACAAACTTTTATCAAAGACGTAACAGGTTAGTGTCAAAAAAGTAATAGTATAAAAACATACAAAGTATAAATATTGTGAATAATGTTCGCTTTTAAGATATTTTAAAAATTCCTACCTTGTCGACATTGTAGAATAAAATATCTATCTCTCAGTGACAAACGTTATCTTGAAACATAAGAGCAATGTCATTATTGCGTCAAGTACACGTTACTTAATCATATGACAATGTTATTAACAAAATAAAATGCATAGATATAAGTCAAAGATATAAATATAACATCATCCTAGTAACCCTACAAATTCAGGCTACTCATGACGATGACTCGCCATTTCCTCTACTTCCTTATTAATGTCCTTCGCGTATCTCTGCGTACCTACAATTTTTCATCAACCCAAGGCCGCAGTATATTAAGCATACAATTAACGTGCGAAACAATGGGCCGCATAATCATCGCGGAATCTTCCTACCTCGGCAATAAATAATACTAAACTCGATCGGACCCCTACATTTCCTCTCTTGAATAGCTACTGAAACGCTCGCCCTGCACATCATTTCTACTTTATCGTCCGTGTCCATCGTAAAAAGCAACGGTAGAAAAGAGGAAGGAGAGAAACCGTGAGAGAGATTCGAAATACATATATATATATACATATACGTAACGCAGACGCGTTGCAGCGCGAAAAACGAGTCACGCAATAAAGCTTCATTTTTCAGCGAGCTCGCACGTGGATTACGGCGCGTCGCGCGACCGCGTTAGCTCATCAATCAATTTTTGATCACTGCGAAAGAGAGTGAGAGAGAGAGAGAGAACCTCACCTTAATATCGACGAGCGAACGGTGGCGGCCTATTTTTCTCACTCGTTCTCTGGCAGAGCGCGCATCTCTCTCTCTCTCTCTCTATATATGTATCGATTTCTGGCATAGATATAGCGACGGGCTCTTCCGTTCCCATCGGTGCGTAGCCCATCCACGTATTTGTTCTCTTTGTGATGCGTGCTGCCATCCGATGCGCGCGCGCGCGCACGAGCACTCGGGAGTTTCGGCAGGAGTCGTGTGCCTGCCTGCGCCTTTGTTTTCCTGCTTTATTTGGGAAGGCAAAGTTTTCTCCGCTTGGAGGGATGAGTTGTGAAGTAGTAAACGCGCCCGTGTACATACTTTATCGATAACAGAGTGGTGTTTCGATACTTGGACGTCTTCTGTACAGGCTGTTTTTCGCATAGTTTTATGCTGCATTAATTTAAAGGAGAAAGCTAGGGGTTGAGGAAAAAAGTTGTTGATGTTGGTAGAAGGAGAGTAAGTTGGTTGGATTTATAAGTATGATCAAAAAAATCAATGAAAACTGTGGTTATTGAACGGTTTAGCTTGTTTAAAGTTGATGACTTATTGCGAAGTCGCGAAATTTTATATTCCCTAAGTAAGATGTAAAAATTAAATTTTACGTTTTTTTCGATCTTATGGAGATCTTAAGAGATGTTGAATTATAAGTAAATCAATTTATTACCAAAGTTTTTTCGACATTTTCTACCACTATTAATTATCCACTGATATTTTATCGATATTTTATGGAAAGTCGCCTTTATAAATAACTGCTACATAAACGAAAAATATAGTGATAGACATTTACCATAAATCAACCATAAGTAAAATATTTTCCCATGACGTTCAAATACGATAATATAAACTTAATTCAAAGATAGGTTCACATCTTCAATTTTTCACCACTCGCTTCCAGCCTCTCATTTTAAATTCAGCATTCACCTTGATACTCTTAACGTAAAAAAAGTACGAGCTTCTTTCCCGTATCTCCCAGCGCCGATCCCATTGTAATGCATTGCGGTTGTAAATATAAATGAAATTCCTCATTCGCCGCTCGCGCTTTTACGCTCTCTCAACTTCGTGTGTATACAGACCCTCGAAGCAAATAACGACGACGACGATGCCTGTGCTCAACTCCACTCCAGGCGCGCGCAGCCGTAGCATATAGGCCTCCTTCCAATAAACTTTTACGGCTAACTCCGCAACAAGTTATATATGTATATATACGTCCGGGTATGGCCTTTACTACCATGATGCGCATGCGTTATACCCGTGGGCTATTATCTCTCGGTTTCAAGTACAACGGTAGAAACGAATATAATTCAAACGCAGGTCGTCGGTTGATTAATTAATATGAATTAATCGATGTGTGCACACGCGTGTGGGTTTATTCCCATAAAGAAGTTATCGCAGCTACTCGGTGCGGGGGATGCGACCATCGGTGCTTTGTGGTTTCGGAAGAGGGCATATACGTGTACGTGAGGCATAGCGGCAAAGAGCTTTTAAATAAAAAAAGTTAGAGGAGAATGGAAGGGTGAATAAAGAGAGAGGGGGGGGGGACGTGGCGAGTGCTTTTACGCGCGCTTTCCTTGTTTTTTTTCTTTATTTTCTCACTCCGTTACCTTTTTTATATCGAAATGCTGCATATACACTATTTCCTCGAAAAAATATTGACATACGGGTGCACGTCGTAGTTTTGTAAACACGATAACTTTGAAATAGATTGCGTTAGTGTTGTAAGAGTTTGTCATTTTATTTCCGTTTCGAAAAATCAATTTGATTGTAAACTCGATATTGGAATGTTTTATCATCTTTTATCATAGATTCTTCAAATAAGAGAAATTCTCTTCGATTTTCATAGAAATTGATATTTTATGTGTGTTATATTTTATATTTTTAAATTCTATTTTTTCATTCGTCTTCACACGCTGGCACATATTTTCAATCTCTGCATAGAGCAGTCTATATTAGTCAGAAGCAGTGAATGTGGCTAAAGTAGTTCCAATATATAAAAACCGCTGCCAATACATTGGCACTTAGCTTCCTCAAACTTTATATATTATTCCATTATTATCTTGTCAGAATAAATTAAAATAAATTATATTTCCAATATATTTTATATAACAAAAAAAAATTATGAAAATAAGCAAATGAAAGCTTGTTAATTCTAGTTTTATATTATCTAAAAATTCTCGTATGCCTTTAAACCAAATAGATTATAATTGGAATATAATACTTATTTAATATATTTCATAAATAAATTGTTTAAAACGTATTCTTAAATAAATGATCTTAAATAGATTCCTAAATAACTAGTTTTTTCTAAAATATTTTTTTCTAGAAAACAAATAAAGGAAATCTTTTATAAATTTAACCCAAGACTGTACTAATAGAGTTTAATAAGTGGTTAAAATTTCAAGTCAATTAATAAAGAATTCTTTGAAAGAAAGGTACTCAAAAATTTTATAGAAAAATATTTAACCTCCAAAATCTTTTTTCGTAACAGTTAGATATTTCTAGGCAACGAACTCATCCTGTAGATATAAAAAAACTGTATCCGTGCTAAATTTCAAGTCGATCGGATAATTTTTACTCCAGTTATCGTGCGACATATAAAATGCCATTTTTTTCGAAAATATTATTTTCTCGAAAAAAATTGAAATAATCTCTTAAAAATTTAACCTAATATTCCTTAAAATGAGATCAATCAGTGGTTTAAATTTCAAATCGATTGATCATTTAGTTTCTGAGAAATTAATTTATGAACAAATGAAATACGAATAATAACCTAAATGTTAAAAAACGAAACTGTAGATAATTGAAAGACCTTTCAAGAACAATTTAGACTGATAAATAATTTTGACTCCTACATATGTAAAAATAAAAAAAAACGGAAAATACAAAATCGTTTTTTGGTTATAAAAAAAAAGAAAATAGATAGAATATTAAGTACGTCAGGGTGCCGAGCTTTTTCGCGAGATGAACAAAATAAGCTTTGAACGGCGAAGATCGATGGTTTGGTTCTCGAGATATAGAAAGTTTACATACACACACACACACACATACATACAGACAGGAAAAAATTTGTTCCGAATTGAAAATTTTCAACACATTTCATCTTAAAAAATCATTTTAAGACTTTTTTGTCTCAAAAATTTTTTTCACCGTTACAAAGCTTCCTCTTTGAGGAAGCAAAATGGCAAAAAAAATGAGATGGGTAATCAATCATAGGCCAACATCTTTGATATCAAATCTAGCGAAAATAATAGAAAAAATAACTCTCAATAGAATTTTAAACTTGATCACTAAGAGCAAAATACTACATAAAAAGCAATTTGGCTTTATAAAAAGTTTAGCACAAAAGATACTCTGAGTTACATCTGAAAAATGATTGCAGCACTGTTGCAATTACTTTTCTTTGCCTAGCAAAAGCTTTCGATACAGTAAACCGTAACATTCTACTTGATAAGCTTTATTCATATGGAATAAGAAAAAAGATCATAAGTTACTCACAAGGTATCGAAACAATAGAAAGCAAAAAGTTAGGATAAGAGAATACGAAATTGATCTCGAAGTAATTAACATTGGAGTTCCATAAGGGACTATATTAGGATCTCTGCTTTTTATAATATATATTAATGATTTACTAATGACAATTCCAGAAAACACTACCGTATATATCCTGATGCTACACCAATAATATCCACTGGGACACATGGACTGATGTAAGAAGTAAAATGAATAGACAACCAAAAGAAATATCCATGTGGCTTGCGCTTAATAAATTAACGTTAAATATTAAAATATTATTATTAAATAATAATGAAAATATTTAAAGAGTAGAAGGTTGTAAGTACTTAGGATTAATTTTTGATTACAAAATAAAATAGGATGAACATATTGAATATTTTATTTAAAAAACAAAAATCTAATCTTTATCTTTCACAAAATCTTCAAGTTTATGTAAACAAAAATACTAAAAATCTTTTTTTATGCTTTCTTTCATACCGCAATTAACTACGGCATAATTACCTGGGGAGGAGCTTTTTAGAGCAATATACAACTCCTGTAAAAAAATATAAACTAGGATAATAAAGATTATGAATAAAAACACCTTTATTCGAGACAATCTTATTAATATAGAGCAAATGTTTGCGAATGGAAGTTTATAGTACAATTACAATATTCTTAATGAATTGTACATCAACTTTTAGCAAGCCAGTCAAGAAACAAATTTATTATTCTACCAAGAATGACGAAAACAATAAGTAATAAAAATAGTTGTACTGCAGTTATTAACGCTTTCAACAAACTAACAAACGATCTCAAAATTTTCGACAAAAATAAAAAATCTACGTCTAGTAAATTAAAAGAATGGATACAAGCAAATAAATAAAGACATACTTAGTTTTAATATACTACTGTTATTCTTCTATAGAAATTTATGTTATATATTGCGTAGTTACAAAATGTAATACGCACTTAGTTCTTAAGTATGAATAGATATATATATATATATGCATCTGTGTCTATATTTGTGTGCGTTAGAGATTAGCAGGCAGGAATGAGTATTTCCGTAGTTGGATACAAGAAAGGCTGTTTTCCTTGTTAGAATTAAAATATTTTCTTAAGTATTTGTAATGTGATACAACGTATTTACTTTGGAGTTAATAAATAATAAATAAATTCCATTTATTATCATTGATATAAATAAAATTTCTTCTTCCTTATTTTCATCAATTTTGTAAACGACAGAATTAAAATAATAACCGCAGAACTAGTCATTATTGCTCTTTTCGAGTCTAAACCAAACGCTAAAATTTTCACACGTTTTCTAACATAAAAAATATGTTATTTCGCCCCTACAGCTTAGCTAAAAAAAAGCACCACGCTTATACCAGACCTTAACATTCACCTGCCACTTTCGCTCACCTTGCATCAAAACAAATCGTCTCCCTTTCGAGAGCTTGCAAGAATAAGCAACAGCAAAACGGCCGTAGTTTCTCTTCATCCTCTTACGAATTGCTTTCTTTGGAGGGGATTGCAGGACAATGCGGTGTTTGTGTCGGGTGCTACTTGTAGGTATTATTATTATTATTATTATTATTATTATTATTATTATATATATAGCGACGAAATCGCGGAGATGGGAATCGGAGCGCTGTGGTGCAGAAGGAAGCCACAGCGATCAAAGTTAAATGGACGTCGTTATCTCAGACATGCCACGCGCTATATATAAGAATAATAGACTGATGAATTGGTGGCAACGGGGCGAGAGTAAACGGCATTTTTTCTCGCTGTCGTTGACGTTTTGTTTGGGTCTTATTTTTTGTTCATTTAATGGAGAAGGGAAAAATGTCTCGTTGAACAATTATCGTTGCGGTAAGTAGAGAAGGAGTTGCATATATGTTGAATATTAGTTTTCGTGGTAAGGGAATGTGGTTTGGAATTAAGAG
This sequence comes from Torymus texanus, assembly GCA_036873485.1. Classification (NCBI taxonomy): domain Eukaryota; kingdom Metazoa; phylum Arthropoda; class Insecta; order Hymenoptera; family Torymidae; genus Torymus; species Torymus texanus. The sequence continues at coordinate 1,672 of JAYJLV010084369.1, read as the reverse complement.
CGAGAGACAATTTTCCCTTTTTCAGACGAACTTGGTATTGTAATTTGGTTACGCATTGCGGAAAGGAAACGAGTGTATGGCATTTTGGAATAAGAGTTTAATGTCGACAGTGATTATATCTTTAGTTACATTTATTATAATTATAGCAAGAACAATTATGAGTTTATAAAGAATATCTGCAAGTACTAAAAGAACGTTATAATAATTGTATGCGGATAGAAAGTTAATTTAACAAAAGTGAGAGGAAATTAGTGTTAATTGTTAATATTCATACGAATTAATGCATTTGAAAATAAATGTCATATTTATTCAGGAATTAATGAAATAAATTACATATTACTACGTACTTTTTCATTTTGTTACTCACGATAGGATTAAACGCTGCACAAAATAAAAAAAGACATTCAATTGAAAATATTGATTTCATAACCAAATAATCATCGTTCAAATATAAAATTTTATTATACATGACCCAAATATTTCGTCAATTATATTTATCCGATATAATGTTTTAATGAATATTAATTTTATCTTTTCTTTTCTGAAAAAATACTTCGCACACGTGCTAAATCCACTCTGATGCACAAACATATATGTATGCCTGTCTCATTATTTGGAACATTTATTTTAGTACCATGTATTTAACTGTGATATTTTTATTGCTATGTATTTGATTGATTAACTTTCTGCATACTCGAATACGCACAGTCGTTCTAAGTAACGTTATATGTATAATGCATTTAATTTGGTGAATACCCTGGTAGAAAATTAACCATTTTCGTTGGTTAACATGCTAATCAAATGGAAGCATTTTCGATTTGTAACCATATTTACAAATAGAAATTAATCTATTGAATGGAATAATAAAGTATTCGCCGCATGAACGAAAAAAAAGAAAAAGGTGGAGGCATCATCGGAACGACCGCATTCTTGTCGGAGGAACGAATATTGTTCACGAGTGATAATCAAATTCTTTCGTCGTACATCGACGTAGTTGGCAGAGAATCGCAGATGACGATGAAAGCGAAACAGATACCCTGAAGACTTTGAATAGTTGGGCAGCGATATTTAGTATGAATGCGAGCGCAGTCATTGCAGGAGTAATTATTCGGATATTACTTGAGCGCGTTCGGGTATTGATGTCAGATATTTGAGGGTCGTTAGTCGCTAGTACCAATTTGTGTTACACTTCTGGTATTCGGTGAAATCAATTTATTCTAATCTAACAGGAATGTAAGTTTTTTCTGTTATCTGTCAATAGATCTGTCTGTTTTATTACTTATTATTTTTATTCTGTAATAAATACATAACTATTACATGCAGGCATTCTTCGTAAATTGCATATTGTAAAATAACTATTTCTTTTCTTTGATTAAATAAAGAAAGTGAGAAAAATAAACGAAAAAATATAAGCCAAAGCGAAACATTCATCATTTATCCCATAAAAATGACAATAAAAATAACACTCTTTGAACATTTTCCATCATAAATCTTCATTTTATTCACGATCGTAAATTTCATCCATTTTGAGAAGTATAGTTAATTTCACTACCCTCCATAATTTGAATAAGAACAAAACTGTGAATTACGATAGAAAGGGTCAACCCATAAATAAAAAACAAACATCACATTACACTTTCCAACGTTTCGCTGAACTTGGTTGTCAGCCTCT